>OZ023263.1:109343547-109413547 GCA_964006375.1 Tillus elongatus | reverse complement strand
TATAATACATGTTTGTAAGAAAAGAAATTCGGGACGCAGCAAGTGCCATATGGTAGCGAATTTTCATTAAATGCTTTAAATTTGAATAGCTCAATTTGCTATTAACCTATAAGGTTGACCAAGAAACCAGTTTTTTTGGGAACCATTTTAAGTTTACTTGCGGAAATTTTTGTACATTTTCAAACAATAAAGTTATTTTGATGAAACATGGCACATTGTTTCTACTATATAAGTTATACTGGTAACCAAATTTGATGCCTGCTTTCTTAAAAAAAAACATATTTGCTATTAGAAACATTTTTATGAAAATTCACTACCATAACGCACTTGGTGCGTCCAGAAATTTTCTTCTATACATTTTTTCGCTATTGTAAATTTGATCCATTTTTGGGCCCCACCAGCAACTTTATGACATGTGTCAAAATGGATTTTTTGGTTGTCAGACATGCAGAACTGATCACTATTGAGCTTTTTAATAATATCAAGTACACTTTGGAGAACCCTCTTCATCACAATACAGTTTTTAGACTTTTAGACGATGTGTTTGCTAACAAAGTTATAGTCATCGGAGGGATGAATAATCTAAGCGAATAAAAACTAAAACTAAAACTACTATTTATATGTTAGTTGACAAGCAGTTGCTAACAGCGACCTCTAGAAAGGTATACCGACAAATCACCACTGTTTAGTCGAAAATCCCAGTAATTAAAAGTCCATCACCTGCTTTTGTAAAATTGCTTGTCATTATTAAATATTCCTTCTAAGAAAGAGACACTCGTTATTAAGATAACAATTCGAACAATGAACTACACAGGACCGGACCTGCTCTATTCATCGAAACATTTTTGTTCAAATTTCTAATTATATATGTATATATATATATATATATATATATATATATATATATATATATATATATATATATATATATATATATATATATATATATATATATATTTATATATATATACTTTCATAAGCATCGAACTGTCGCGATTGCCTGAGATTTTTAATATACTTGAGATTTTCTTAATGTACATGATGATTATTATCCCAAATATCGTGAGCCATTCATGATTTATAAATAGTGCCATATCTCAGTTGCGCTAAATGTGCTTGAAATTTAGTTTCAATAGATCTTTTAGTTTGCCCAACATATTTATGTTCACAGTCCTTACAACCTATTTCGTTAATTCCAGACATTTCCGTAACTTTATCTTTATTCTTTGGGTTACCTAGCAATTTTTTTTACATATTTTTTTTTGTAGAAAATGTTAACTGTAAATTGAATTAAAAAAAAAGCGATGGAGACCTTTGGTGATTTGTGGTTCAAATGGTAAATACACCACAGTTTTGTCTGTTTTCTCTTTTCTAAATGTCGTAGATTCTGCTAACATTTTCTTTGTTTTACGTTGATTGACTAATTTTTCCACTAAGCAAACAGAGTAACCATTATACTTAGCTACATTCTTGAGATATTCCAGTCATCTCTTGTATCTTTCTTTATTTAAGTAAAATTGTATCAATCAATCTATGAACTAGAAAATTCAAACCAGATGTTTTTTGTGCCAAATCACCACATGTCTTCTTAAAGACCTAATTATCGTTTCGCTAACAATGTTAGCTTCATCAGAGGATGAAATATTCTGAATATTTCATCCTCTGATGAAGCTAACGTTGTTAGCGAAACGATCGTTATGTCTTTAAAAACAACGTTAGCTTCATCAGAGGATGAAATATTCAGAATATTTCGTCCTCTGATGAAGCTAACGTTGTTAGCGAAACAATCATTAGGTCTTTAAGAAGACGTGTTGTGGTGATTTGGCTTTCTCCAAGTGTACTTATCAGTGCTTATCACAGTTTCCAATCTTCACTTAGTCTGTCTGTTTAGTGGAAAATTTACTCATGAAACATAAAACCAAGAAAAGGTTAGCGGAATCCACAACTGTGGTTTGTTTACCATTTGAACCGAAAATCACAAGAGGTTTTAATAGCATTTTAAAGAACGTCAATTCACAGCTAACATTTTCAACAAAAAATACGTTAAATAATTTGCTGGGCAACCCAAAGGATAAGATAAAACTACTAAAATGTCTGTAATCTATAAAATAGGTTGTAAGGATTGTGAACTGAAATATATTGGGTAAGCTAAAAGATCCATTGAAACTAGATTTATTAAAGAACATTTAGCGCAACCGAAAAATGGCACTATTGTATGTTATCGTGTATTGCTCAGCATATTTGGGATAATAATCATCATGTACATAAAGAAAATCTGAAGATATTCTAGTCTTTATTCACTTAGTGTTTATGGAACAGAAAGCTATCCAGGAGGGCGTCCCTAGGAGTGGAAATATATTTTAATATTATTTAA
Organism: Tillus elongatus; assembly: GCA_964006375.1. Taxonomy (NCBI): domain Eukaryota; kingdom Metazoa; phylum Arthropoda; class Insecta; order Coleoptera; family Cleridae; genus Tillus; species Tillus elongatus. Next base: position 109,411,173 of record OZ023263.1, on the reverse strand, counting down.
ATTTATAATTAAAAACATTTGTATGAAAATTCGCTACCATAAAGAAGAGTAATTTTTATGTAGTTAAGTAGCTCACATAGATATTGTAATCGTTGACATTGAAATCATCATCACTTCACATGTTTATATAAACAATACGCAAGTTTGCTGATGGCAGCTTGCAATACTATATTACTTAATTCACCGTAATGCTGACTAATTATGTTTACGTATTATTAAGACGTAGTAAGTCTATGTATATAGAGGTGTTTGTAAATATTAACAGAGGTTTTTTAAATTTAGTTGGATAGTTGTTAAGAGACTTTTTAGAGACTATTCATTTATTATTAATTAGATCGTTACCATGTCTGTCCAGTTCAAATTATAACAGTTATCCCGATAAAACCCCCCATTATCCTCCGCTCCTTAAACACTTAGTTTATTCATCCCACTGGTGACGCTAAGTTTATTAGCGAAACGATCGCCCGGTTTGAAAACTGTATTGTGATGAATTCGGTTTTTGAAATTATAGTTATCAGTGCTCATCACAGGTTCCAATCTTCATTCATATAAATATCATCATTACCAAATGTTCCTGTATTTGGTAATATTAGATGTTATTATTTTAATACTTTCATATCTTTCAGGCAACCAGAATTCGGTAATTGGGCTTTTAATTTACCACGAGGGGAAGAATGCTTAGCTAAATGGAATAAAATTCCACAGGATACAGACGTGTTAATCACTCATACACCACCATTAGGACATGGTGACCTGGTATGTTCTGGCATTAGAGCTGGGTGTGTCGAATTATTGACAACTGTACAACAGAGGATAAAACCAAAGTATCATGTTTTCGGACACATACATGAAGGTACTGTTCCATTTTTTAAACTTGTTTGCTCATTTATTTCGTATTTTATTATTTTTTTATAAGGAATTATAAAACGGGAAGCAGGATCTGAAGTTTTTGCTCATTTATAACAGTAAAAGAATTATCTCAAAACGTAATAGTCAGTCGCAGATACTCGTTTAAATTACTTGCACAAAAACTAAATGTCTCTAAACATTTCTTAAAATATTAAGTGCATAATATAAGAATAATTGATGAAATTAGATTTTATTTCAAAAATATTATAAGATATGATAGTGTAGATTAATAATAAGTTATAATATCCATATAGATATAACAACTTACCCAATAATCTTACCGCCAGACATTAAATCAAGCTCCTTTTACTAATATCTGATGTGACCTGCAGGTTTCCAACAGGAGAGAGGCATAAATCTTTCAAGACTCAACACTCTCACATTTGGCTCTTATATATTACAAAACATGCTGTCTTGTCTGAATCAACAGAGCTGGTTATATGGATATTTACTAATATCTTTTGTATTACTTTTTACCAACGACATATAGATGTTTTACTGACACACAAACCAGTATCGATTTCCTTGCTTTGCAATTTATCAGTATTTGTTGATTTATGTTTCTCTAAAATTATTATATTATACAGTTGCCTCATCTAATTTTTGACAATATACAATATATTAGGTTTTTGAGACAAAAATGTAACACTTTTAGTCAATTCATTTTTATCTCAAATTATAAAAATTGCATTAGTAAACTTTACAGGTGTTTCACAATATTCCGTATTAGATTTTTAAAACAAAAAGTGTGTGTGTGTGTTTTATTTCTTTAACGTTAGTCTATTTCCGCGACTATGGCCAATCACCGATGCCAGGGAGCAGTTTCACCTCACTATCCTGGAAATGTTGCAGAACCCCTGTCTCACAATATTCTGTATTAGATTTTTAAAACAAAAAGTGTATGTCTGTTTTTTATTTCTTTAACGTCAGTATATTACCGCGACCATGGCCAATCACCGACGCCAGGGAGCAATTTCACCTCACTATCCTGGAAATGTTGCAGAATCCCTGTCTTTCTGTGTAAGGAGAGTAGGGATCTTTAATGTGCCCAACATCGCATGGACACGGGACCGACGGCTTTACGCCCCGTCGGAAGGGCGGAACGTGCAGACATTCAACTTGTTCAAATACAATGTCTGCACCTCAGTTGATGAACAAAAAGTGATATTAATAACCCATCTGCTTATATTTCAAACCCAAGAGATACAATTCTACAAGCTCTTGACTACAGGTTTTTAATAATTGGAGAATTGTCAAATGTAGATAATTTTGGATAACACATATAAGGAGGACCCACTGGAATTATCTTAAAGTAGTTATTTTAAAGTCTGAAAATGTAGCTTAGAGTTTATTTTTGCCTACTCAGTAGAAACACTATTGGTATTCCAATTCTGGTTATACTAGAAACTTTCAATACCATTATTCTTAATGCAACACCATATATGTTACCGCATATCGTATGTCTAAAATTGACAGTTAATTATTGGTCATATCGTGGCTACCTAATGTAATTATTAATAAAATTATTATTGTTTATTGTAGCAGAGTAATCATACATTGTGTCAATACAAAGAAGTAGAATTCCTGTGCTTGTTCTATAATTACACAATTTTGTTGTAATAATTGAAATATTTAACAAGAAACATATAAGTGAGTGGTGAGCGTGTCGCCACCTAGTTGCGGAACCAAGTAGTATGTTGTCACGCCAACTCCAAATAACACAGTGTAAAAAAAATAAAGACTGTATACAACCAACTAACAATTTAATAAATTGTCAGCCCTGGCCCATTTCTACCCCAAATAGGGACAAAGTATGTGAGGTTAGATGCATTCTCACAATAGAACCGTAGACCGGTTTCGCTCTAATTAGAGTTCGTCAGTACGGCATACTAATTGCTGCGAAAATACACCTATAAAGTAATATGGCTATAGTAGCCAGCCTTTCAACACTAAGTGAGTGGTGAGCGTGTCGCCACCTAGTTGCGGAACCAAGTAGTATGTTGTCACACCAGCTCCAAATAACACGTGTTAAAAAAATAGAGACTGTATACAATCAACTAACAATTTAATAACTTGTCAGCCCTGGCCCATTTCTACCCCAAATAGGGACAAAGTATGTGAGGTTAGATGCATTCTCACAATAGAACCGTAGACCGGTTTCGCTCTAATTAGAGTTCGTCAGTACGGCATACTAATTGCTGCGAAAATACACCTATAAAGTAATATGGCTATAGTAGCCAGCCTTTCAACACTAAGTGAGTGGTGAGCGTGTCGCCACCTAGTTGCGGAACCAAGTAGTATGTTGTCACACCAGCTCCAAATAACACGTGTTAAAAAAATAGAGACTGTATACAATCAACTAACAATTTAATAACTTGTCAGCCCTGGCCCATTTCTACCCCAAATAGGGACAAAGTATGTGAGGTTAGATGCATTCTCACAATAGAACCGTAGACCGGTTTCGCTCTAATTAGAGTTCGTCAGTACGGCATACTAATTGCTGCGAAAATACACCTATAAAGTAATATGGCTATAGTAGCCAGCCTTTCAACACTAAGTGAGTGGTGAGCGTGTCGCCACCTAGTTGCGGAACCAAGTAGTATGTTGTCACACCAGCTCCAAATAACACGTGTTAAAAAAATAGAGACTGTATACAATCAACTAACAATTTAATAACTTGTCAGCCCTGGCCCATTTCTACCCCAAATAGGGACAAAGTATGTGAGGCTAGATGCATTCTCACAATAGAACCGTAGACCGGTTTCGCTCTAATTAGAGTTCGTCAGTACGGCATACTAATTGCTGCTAAAATACACCTATAAAGTAATATGGCTATAGTAGCCAGCCTTTCAACACTAAGTGAGTGGTGAGCGTGTCGACACCTAGTTGCGGAACCAAGTAGTATGTTGTAACGCCAGCTCCAAATAACACAAAGTGTAAAAAAACACTTCTAGCCTCACAAGAAACATATGTTACTTTGGATGGAGACAAAATCATTGTGAGCACGATCACTTGTGGAAGGTTTTCCTATCCATCCATGTCCCTTTTGGTAAACATAATGCACTTGTAGCATGGTTTTGGTATCCTTGAGAGAATGTTGCTTTTTGGCTTTACTAACCGTGAGTAACTTGTCCTTGCATGTGCCATTTAAATTCACATAAGACAGGGTCCATCAAAAAGTATTAACTAGTTTATTTTATTAAATACCCCTATAATGAAAATTCACTAATAAAAATTGATTGCTCAAAGTTCCAAAGGAAAAGAAAACAATTTATTGAAGAACACGACTGAGAGATTTATTTGTGAAGTATTATATGACACAAGTTTCTTCAATCGTATTTATTTATTTATTTAAATTTGCACCTACAGAATTAAACAATTCCAAATGGTACTTAAAAATAAAACCAAACGAAAAAAATAAAATAACTCAAAGTAACAAAATCACTGTCTTAAGACAGTTTTCATCCTAGACATAGCAATATAAAATATATCACAATTAGAAAATTTAGCATTATAATTATGCAACAATCTGTCCATGAAACTGTTACATCCATAGTTGGTCCTGTATGTTCGCTAAAAAAAAAGTTGCTGTTGGCGAGTTAAGCGTGGTGGAAGATGGAAAAGGACCAACTCGAGCAGATCATTACAGTCAATGTGATCATTAATTAACTTATATATAAACATCAATGAAAGATACTCATGTCGCGCTTTGAGACTGACCATACCACAAAGAAGCAATCTGACATCATACCCAATATCTTGGCAAGGAAAGTGATGCTTATAAAGAAGGTACTTAACAAATTTGTTTTGTACCCTTTCAATACGATTAATGTGGCAAGCATAGGATGGAAACCATATAACACAAAAATACTCAATATTACTTCGAACCAAGGATGTATACAAACTAGTGATTGCCCTTGTGTCAGTCATATGTTTAGTGTGTCTTTTAACAAACCCCAAAAGTCTGCAACATTTCACAACCACAGCATCAATATGCAGATTAAATGACAAATCATTTTTGAAAATTACACCAAGATCTGCAACTAAAGTGACAACGTCCAACACCATGTTATAAATGGTATAGCTATGAACAATCCGATTCTGACCCCTAAAATATCTCACAACCTTACATTTACCCACATTAAACGACAACAAGTTTAAACTGCACCAGCGAGTCAAGTTGTCGAGATCATGTTGCAAAGTGTTGACACCATGGACAACTTCCGAAAAAAACTTCAAGTCATCTGCATACAATAAACATTTCGATGACTCAAAACAACTCACATCATCATTAATAAAAATATTGAAGAGAAAGGGGCCTATATGTGATCCCTGTGGTACCCCAGACAAGACGAGCACCACTAATACTAACAAATTGCTTTCTGTCAGACAGGTAAGATCGAATCCACGAAAGATAACAACCACAGATGCCCATTGCAAACAATTTTTGCAGAAGAAGGGTATGACACACTGGCAAAAGCCTTTGATACATCAGTGTATACAACATCAACTTGTTTACCAGCCTCCAATGCATCCGTCACGTAAGATTGAAAAATGGCGAGATTAGTGACCGTTGACCTTCCACTACAGAAACCCTCCTGCTCTCCAACAATACTGTGTTTCAAGGTATTGGAAATCTGATCCGCAATGATAGATTCAAATAGTTTCGGTATTACAGGTTCAATTGAAACACCTTTATAATTGACAACTTGTCTTATCACCTGATTTGTGAATGGGGATCAGAGTAGACAACTTCTAGAGTGAGGGGCAAAAACCGGCATTGAAAAACCTTTGAAAGATACCACACAAAGGGCCGCTCAAAGAGTGTCGACAATTTTTCAAGACTGAAGAAGGAATACCATCCAAACCAGCTCGTTTTTTTGCCATCTAGTGAATCAATTTTATCCTCGATTTCCTCAATTGTAAAAATATGCATAGAAAGGTTATGTGCAGACCGTATATTAGATACATCAGAAAAGTCAACATCAATGGAACCATGGTCAGAATAACAGGATTGAAAATGTGCAGCAAAGGCGTCTGCTATATCAGACTCATTATTATATATTACATTATTAAAACTCATTCTATTCGGAATCCCAGAGTCCTCCCTCAAGGAATTAACGAAAGACCAGAACTGTCTGACATCAGACTGAATGATCTGCTCTGTGCTAGTCACAAACTGTAAATAATTGTAGTCAATACGATACTTAGTGTCACGTCTAAGATTAGAATATTTCATATAATCAGATTCAAGGCCAGTTCTTTTAAATTTACGGTAACTTTTATTTTTCTCAGTGATGAGTTTACGAAGTTCCGAATCAAACCACCGAGGATATTTAGAACTTTTCACTGTTTTAGATAGAACATTTTGGCTAATAGCCTTGTACAACACATTGTAAAACTGATGTGTTAACAGATCAAGATCACTTGAGTAATCAATAAAAGACCAGTCATAATCCAAGAAACACTGATTCACACAAGCATAGTCAGCTTTGTCAAAATCAAATGTTTCAACTTGAGTTTCACTCCTGAGTGAGGGAAGATACGTAAAACTAACTGTCACTTCCAAAGAAGGATGATGCAGATCAACTCGAGATAGAGGATTTGTACTCTCTTCAACTGTGACGTCTTGGAACTCAGAAAAGACTAGATCTAGGATTTTATCATTAGTATTCTGCACAGCATTAATTTGTTCATTTTCCAGGAAGTACATTGAGTCACAATCTCAGCACATATATTCTGTCCACAATGAGGCACCATAAAATCATCTTCACAAAACCAACTAATATGTGGCAGATTAAAATCACCAAAAATCAAAAACTTAGATCCACTATAAGTATTTTTTAAGTGTTCACACTTGTTAACAAAACTTTGATATGCCTCAAAACAAGAATTAGGAGGAAAATATACCACCCCCAACACTGATTTATTGTCGTATAAATCCATTTTGATCCATAACTCCTCATAATAAGGAACCAATACAGCGTCAATCACATATCCATTCAGCTTATCCGAAAGAGCTATGAGAACACCACCACCTCTGCAAAAACCAGTTAAATATAATCTTAATATAATCTTCCAAGTGACGGAGGAAATTAGTAATTCTTGTGGAATTGCTAGAATTTCTGCTTCAATGTTTCTTTCTCCTGCCAAATACCATTTATATATAAATTAATTCATGGCTTTATCGATTCATCTAGCCTGTTATAAAAGTTATTTTTTATGTCCCATCTACTGGTCCCAGTTTATGATCCTATCCTTACCTATTCCTAGAACAAATGTTCTAATCTTTGTACGCAAGTATGGAAGAGTGCAATAGAATGTCTGTTGATATGCAAATGCCTGGTAGCATAAAGACTTTTGTAGCTGCTGTTTACAAAGATCTAGAATGTGACTGTATATCGTGATTCTTGTTTTCTTTTTTATAGCTGTTAGAATAAGCTGTTTTTCTTGGTTTGTTTATGCTGTTATATGTAATATGGAGAAGCTCTCTCTGTTTTAAAGAAATAAATATTATCTTTGCCTTTTAAGTATCCCCATAGAAAAAAATCTGGTAGTGATTTTGAGGCCGAGTTTAAATCACTGTTGTGAGAAATAAGATGATGTAGAAATGCTTTTCGTAAGATTTGCATATAAATTCTAACTATATGGCTGGTTCTGCCATCTTGTTGGAATCAATTCATTTCTAACTTCTCCAATTTGTGGCATGGGAAGGTTTTGAAGCCTTTGTGAATATTAGAAAATATCTTTCAGTTGTTACAGTTACCGTTTGGCCATTCTTCTTAAAAATATATGGCCCGTTGTTTCAGTTTCCATCCACAGTGTCTTTTTCAATTGTCCTTGATGACGAAACTATACACCAAACTATGACTTGTGTATAATGTCAAGTTTTTTCATGAATTGTGCCCAGTATCGACAATTTTGCTTATTCACGTTTCTAGTAATAATAATAATTTATTCGTCATGTTGTATGGCGATAACGCGGTATATACATGAAATTTGCACTCCACGATTAATCTCAAAATTTAAGTGGTTGTGCGTTGTAGTCTTTCACACAGTGAGGCAATTATTATGTTTTTTTTTTGTATTAGCTGACTAATTTGAATATCAGTAAGGTGAATCTATCTAATTTTTAATGTAAATACGAGAAAAGAGAAGCTTTATCACTTTTATTTGGATTTTGTGCTTCGCCGCTTGATGTGCTTAACATGGCATTGTAATCAGAGTTGCCTAAGTATTGAGGCAGATACAAAGATACAAATGTTAAATTTTGGATCCAGGAAATACAAAGGAGGTAGTAATAACTCTACAACCAATGATAATAAAAATAAAAGAACAGACCAAAAAGAGGAAGATATTTTCGTAACAAGCAAAAAAAAACGCCAGAACACCAATAAAAGTAAGAGTTAGTAGAAAAAAGCAGGAAGATGTGGAGGAAACACTGAAAGAATTATTGAGTTAAGTTAGGGAAATCAGAAATAAAATAGGGACTATAGAGAAAAGATAAGGGAACTGAGGAATGAAAACGAAGAGATAGAGAAAGAAATTAAACTACTTCAGGAAAAAAAAATCGAAAAATGAGATATAATGGCAAATAAATTAGAAATCATGGAAGGCCAACAACGCAGGAATAATATAAAAGTAACAACAGAGAAACCGATGATTGGAACTCCTGAAGTGTTAGCAAGAAATCATAAAAGAAGAACTGGCTGTAGATGTACATATGAATAAGGTTCATGAAATAATGAAGAATACAGCGAAGTTAAAGAATGTTAAAGAAGGAAAAATATACAGGATGTCCTACGAACTTTGACTGTTAGCCGTATATCAGGAACTACTCTGATTTGAAATCTGAAAATTTCTAGTAGTTTGTTTTCAATGATTATCTGTTCAATAAAAATCGTTATAGTTTTGGATCGTTTCTGGTTATACCGGAAGTGAACATCAACTTCCTTATTTCAAATAGAACACCCTATATATTCTAAGTGAGTGTCTAGTCGCGGAACCAAGTAGTATGTTGTCACGCCAGCTCCAAATAACACAAAGTGTTAAAAATAGAGACTGTATACAACCAACAATTTAGTAAATTGTCAGCCCTAGCTCATTTCTACCCTAATACAGGGACGAAGTATGTAAGGCTAGATGCATTCTCACAACAATTAGAACCGTAGACCGGTTTCGCTCTAATTAAAGCTCGTCAGTATGTCTTACTAATTGTTGCGAAAATACACCTATAAAGTAATACGTCTATGGTAGCCAGCCTTCCAATACTAAGTGAGTGGTAAGACATGAAGCAACGTGCTGCCACCTAGTTGCGGAACCAAGTAGTATGTTGTCACGCCAGCTCCAAATAACACAAGGTGTTAAAAAATAGATACTGTATACAACCAACTAACAATTTAGTAAATTGTCAGCCCTGGCCCATTTCCACCCTAATATAGGGACAAAGTATGTAAGGCTAGATGTATTCTCACCACTAATAGAGAGGTATCGAAGGTGAGACTTTCGGAAATTTTCTTCAAATGAGCGTGAATTAGGGCCCCTGGAACCCATTTCCATAGTCAGGTAAAATGTTTATACATACATACATACATACACACACACACATATATATATATATATATATATATATATATATATATATATATATATATATATATATATATATATATATATATATATATATATATATATATATATGTATGTATGTATATATATGTATGTATGTATGTATGTATCCAAATGATAACTCAAAAAATACTTCACTGATTTGGATCATATTTGGGAATTACCCTTATTTTGTTAATGGCTTGGATGAGTTCGTTTATCAGATCTTAACGACCAATTGTTCTTAACAAAAAATAAAAAAATATTTTTTAAAACGCAATATCCCTCAAATTCTTTAAGTGATTGAAACAAAAATTTACAACTTAAAAGAACATAGACAGGCATGGTTGTGTACTAATTTTTAAGTCTTTTGATCAAAGAAAAATAAAGTTATTTGAAATTAAAATTAAAATAATCCTCGACATCACTTCAAATTCTGTAATGCAATATATACAATGTTGGACAAAGACAGATGATGTTACCTAAACTGCTATGCTATTTAAATAATCGGTAGATAAAAATCTAAACAATGGAAGTTACAAGTATTATTGCAAGATGAAATGTACGACAGGGACGCCATCTCGGTGCGGAACCAGGTAGTATGTTGTTACGACTGCTCTAGTTAACATAAAATGTTATAGATGGAGACCATGTGTACAATCAACTAACAATTTTGTAAATCGTCAGATCTGGCCCATTTCTTTTATAATACCGGGATAATGTTTGCTTTCAAAAGTGCTAAATTCTAGCATGCGACAATGTTCTTTGCAAGTATCAAAACCTGCTCACAAAATGAGAACGCTACTGATAGATAAGTTACTAGATCCATCATTTTTATTATCGATGATTTCGCAGGTTAGTTTTTTTAGTGAGTGTAGTGAATACCACTTTAAAGCGTATTTCTGTATTTCTCATATTGTATATTTCAAACAGGTACAGTCCCGCTAAAAATTAGACATACCTACGTTTGTTAAGCGTCCAAGCCTAGCGAGCTTAATTTAAAACGTGCTTGCTTTCGGCATTGACCGGATTTCAGTGTAGTCTTGGACAAAAGCTAGAATCATACACTCGCGAATTGCGAAATAGCCGCGAAACGTATTCCTATTGGTTTATTTAAAATAATATCGTAAAACTGTTGTTTTTTATTAGATTTTATAAATTTATTTTACCAATTTTTGTGTGCACACAGACACGATCTAAATGACTTCTCTACGTTTAAGTTTGTGTAGCCCCAATGTTAATTAAGGGCCCCGCTTTGTTATACTTATATTGTGCTTATATATGTAATATAAAAATAAAAAACTTCTGCACCCAGAAAGTGCGTTATGGTAGTGAATTTTCATTAAAATGTTTTTAATAGCAAACATATTTTTTTAAGAAAGTAGGCATCGATCTATATAGTAGAAACAATGTGCCATGTTTCATCAAAATAACTTTATTGTTTGAAAATGTACAAAAATTTCCGAAAGTAAACTTAAATTGTTCCCGAAAAAACTGGTTTCCTGGTCAACCTTATAGGTTAATAGCAAATTGAGCTATTCAAATTTGAAGCATTTAATGAAAATTCGCTACCATAACGCACTTGCTACGTCCCGCATTTCTTTTCTTACAAAGATGTATTATATTTCGATGGAAAATGCAAAAATGCAATAACATAAGGTGTGTTCGATTAAAAAAAAAAGAAAATTTGAATCACAAACGACTTATGGGCCAGCCTGTAATTGTGGAAATATTTTTTAAGATGTAGCTCGAGGCACCCTATAATTAATGTATACCATTTTTTTCGTAACTTGCATAATAACGGATATATTGAGCTTTAAAGATATTTTACGAAAATTTGACAAAAATGATATACCATTAAACGATAAACTCTATAGCCAACACTACTGCCAAAGCATCAGAGAAAGGGTCTATTTTAGATGAATTTTCTGAGAATATTTTAGCAAAATGAAGGACAATGACGATTGAAACTAAAAGTTCAGGCTTTGTAAAGCATTCTTCTTGAGACATTTTCTTTCCATAGCTCATATTAATTTCAGGATCATTGCCTAAATATTACCAATTTTGACATTTTAAAGCGCGACTTTGACGTTTTAAGGTAAACCCAAATTTATTTTTCTTTAAATACCTGTAACTTTTTTGTCCTTTAACCTACAGAGCTAAATTTTGGTAGGTAGCTTACATATGAATATATGAACCCGTGTACCAAATTTGTTACTTTGTTAATTCCGGAGATATAAATTTTTTTCGAATGAAAACTCAACATTTTTCCGGAAAACCTCGTCCGATTTTCCTCACTAACGAACTTATCCCAGCCATTTACAAAAGGAAGGTATGTGCCAAATTTTATCAAAATCGGCCCATTATTTTTTGAGTTATCGGTGTGACATGCATACATACATACATATATATATATATATATATATATATATATATATATATATATATATATATATATATATATATATATATATATATATATATATAAACATATAAAAATTGAAACTGACCCGGGATATGGGTTCTAGGGGTCCTAGTTCGCGCTCATTTGCAAAAATTTTTTCAAAATTCAAAAGTCGGTATCTCCCCATTAGTGAATTTTTTCTACGAAAATTCACTAAAAGGAGTGAAACAGCAAGTGAATTCATTTACTTTAGTGCTGTATTCGATATTATCTGAAAAAGACATTATAGGTGACAATGTGGAATGTAATTTCGGTAAATTTACAGTTTACTGCAAGGAGGGTTTTTGGATTTTTTTTCAGAAACATGCTAAGAACCCCCATTGGATGCACAAGCCACAAGGCAAATTTGGTGCAAACAACCTCTAAGAGAAGGGACCAAGAATGAATAGGGTTGCTGGGCGGGGAGGAAATCTGAGTGAAAAATGCTAAAAAGAATATTTTGTCGGACTTTGAAAAGATGCGTTTTTCACATTTTGCAGCACTACTTCCTTTAAACACTTTCTGCCCTGAACAACACCCATAATAGCCCAGGTTCAGTAACTTTCTTCGGGGTTGCTCCCAAGAAAATTTTCTTGTGCTTTATACTTTTAAGGTAGTTTTATGCATGGACAAGGGGAAGGAGAACCCCCGTGTTTTTGGGTGAGGAGGCAGAAACCCTCTTCGTCCTTGGGGTTCTTCTCACCCTGGTGCATGCATACAATCACCCTCAATGCATGAACCACAGGAATCTTTTTATGTTCCGCTTTCCAGTGTATTTTTTGTTTATCAACTGGTCTGTTTGAGTTTTGTATCCAAATTACTGTATAAATATTTATGTTAGAGGTCATGTTTTTGCTTGCCCTTCTTTACCTTATTTTTTACCGGTCCTAGTTAAATAAAGTAACGTTTTATAACTTTTAATGTAAGGCTAAATCACTATGATATATTATTCTTATGAAAATTCACTACAATAACGCACTTGCTGCATCCCGCACATTTTCAAAGTTCACTATAAAACAATCCACTATATTTTGGGGTAAATTCACACTTGACTAATACGAATTTGTTTTTGAAAAAAGTGAGGGATTCTTTTTAGTGTCACCTGTTTATGAAATAAGTTATTAATGAATTTTCATTAAGAAAATTATCTAATAGAGAGGTAATGTTGGTGAGACTTTTGGAACATTTTTTAAATTAGCGCGACTTACGGACCCTAGAACCCACATCCGAGGTCCGTTTGAATATATATATATATATATATATATATATATATATATATATATATATATATATATATATATATATATATATATATTGTAGGTAAAAATATTACTTTGTAGGCGGAATAACGAAATAAAAACACTTAATATTCAAACACTACACTGTTTACTTTAGGAGACGTTAATTTTACAAATAAATATTTAAAAAAGATATAACTAATACCGATACTAAACCGACAACACAATACAATAAGACCTCTTAACTCTCCAAGCTGAACCGACAGAATAGGCCCTTTCTCATTCTCATATCGAGAAGGTTACCCTCGATTCAACTAGGGGGTGGGGGTCGAGTTCTGGCCAATAGAGCTGCGCTTCCTGAGATTGCGCCGTTCGAATGAACGGCGGGAAATATGAATTAAATTTTACTACAGCTCGGTCAGCCTGACATTTTGATCTCCTCGATCAAAGAGACCTATAATATAAAATAATGTGAAACAAAATATTTACAAAGGTTTACAAAATTATTCTTATGTTATATAAAAGTCCTAACCTAAAATTTGAACAAGGAATTATGTTGAAGTAAACTAAAATTAACTAGGAAAAAAATGTACAGCATAAAAATCTTAACACTAAAACCTTAACCTACGTACAGTAACGGTTCCTTATATGGAATAGGGTTTTAGACGTGAAGCCTCTAAAACCCCACCATAAGGCACCTGTGAGTTTTGAAATCCAATTATGTCTGTAACGACATAGCGGTCATTTGGCAGCACGGACTTAATTATATATGGGCCACGATAGGCCGGTATTAATTTTTTGCTAACACCAGGGGTAGTGTCTATATTAACTACCATCACAAAATCACCTTCAGCATAATGATGTGCCTCCTTGTGTCTCTTGTCATAGTATGCCTTATTTTTCTCTTGTGCTGCTCTGAGACGGTTGGCAGTCCCTTCTCTTAATTCGTTAATGTCTACCTCTATGGTCTCGTCCAAATCCTGCAAAATTTTCCGTATATTATCATCTAAAGGCCCAATTTGGTGATGACCAAATAATAGCATTGAAGGACTTTCCCCTGATGATCGATTTACTGTATTATTTAAATAAAATTCAACACGATCTAAAATAGTGTCCCATTTCTTTAAATCAGGTGTCAATTTTGCTATCATTGGAGTAATTGTTCTATTTAGCCGCTCTACCTGGCCATTAGCACTAGGTGCACCTGTTGCTATGAGAATATGTTTTACACCTACTTCTTTCACAAACTCCGAAAATGTAGATGAGGTGAAACATGATCCTCGGTCCGATACTATTCGGTTAGGTTTGCTATAAAACTGGAAGTAAACTTTTAAATGTTTAACCACCTCTTTTGTAGTAGTGGCCTTGCAAGGGAATAGCTTTGCAAACTTCGTGAACCCATCAACGACTACAAAAATATACTTGTAACCTTGCCCAGACTTGCTCAGTGGACCGTAATGGTCTATATGTAGTGTATCGAAGGGGGTATTACCTTTCGGAATGCTATGTAGCTTCCCCTCTGCACGACCTGACTTCGGAGCATACTCAATACATTTCAAACAGTTTGAGATATGGCTTTTTATTTTACTTCTCAACTGAGGGAACCAATATGTTCGGGTTATTAGCTCAAATGTCTTTTCTACGCCGAGATGACCCATTTCATTATGATAAGCATGCAGTATGGAAAACTCCATGCTACTAGGCACGTAAAAGAGAAGTCTGCCTTTAATTTTTCTGTAGACTAAGCCGTTTCTCGCTTCGTAAAAGGGTAACTCTGACTGTTCCAGCGTCTGGCGTATGTCTGAGATCACTGGGTCTGCAGATTGCTTTAGAGCGAGTGTCTGCTCAAAGGTGTTTCCCTCTAGGACAAGGATATTGTGTTGGCGACTAAGTGCGTCAACATGCTGCATTTTCTGTCCAGACCGATGCTCAATAGTGTAATTATAGTTTTGTAGGACCAAGGCCCATCGCATTATCCGAGGATTAATATCCTTTTTGTCGAGTGTTTGCTTTAGGCTATTACAGTCAGTGATAATTTTAAATGGTATACCCTGTAAGTAAACGTGAAATCGTTTCAAGGCATACACGATAGCCAAACACTCTAGCTCATAGCTATGGTACCGTGACTCAGAATCCGTTGTCCTTTTACTAAAATAAAAAACTGGATGGAACCTTCCATATTCAGTTTGCTTTTGAAGCAATATAGTACCAAACCCTAGACTGCTTGCATCACAGTGTAGCTCCGTTTCGAGTTTTGGAGAGTATATTGCTAACACCGGCTGCGAAATTAGTTTCAACTTTAAGGAATTATAAGATTTTAATTCTTCCTCACCGAATTTAAATTTAGCTCCCTTACGGAGCAAATCGTACAGGGGTTTAGCCAGGATTGAAAAGTCTTTCACAAATTTTCTAAAGTAAGAACAAAGGCTAACAAATGCGTGCACTTGTTTACAGTGGCGGCTCGAGGTTAATTTGATAGGGAGGTCAACTGTATTTACAAAAAACGTTTTCTGAAAAAAAAAGCGCCGTAGACCGAATTTTTTTTTGCCGTCCCCCCTCCTGGATATGCCTATGAAATTTGCGACGCAATTTTCCTGCTTTTTAAATTGGAAAAATAAGCAGAAATTGCAAGGAACTTGTTAATACGTTAATAATTTAAAAAAAACGAAAAACTTACCCTAAGGCTTTTTATGCGAGGTTCAAACAAACACTAAACATAAGGAACACTAACACTAAGACTAACAACATTTATATCGTTTTAAATTTTTTTAGTATTTTCACTTTCACTTTCATACCGAATTTCATACCTATCTACAGTTTTTTAAATATAAGGTCAATTTTTCTGTCTTTTGATTTTGCGAAATGATCTATAACTAGCTCGTTAAAATTAGGAATGTTTTTGATAAATGATTTTTCCATACTTAACATTGCCAAAGCACATAATCTGTCTTGTGCCATTGTGTTCCTCAACAAACTTTTAACCCTTTTTAAAGTGGAAAAACTTCGCTCACTTTCCACTGTCGTCATTGGTAGAGTGCATAAAATATTCAAAATTTTAACTGTTTCTGAAAAAGTAGCCGTTAAATTCAGGTTGTAAAAAAGCATTAGAAGAGCTGCTGCGCCATCGTTTTCACGAAAGTCGTCTCTGTCATAAATTACGCTCAATTCGGTTTTTAGTTTAAAAGAATCTATATTAACATATGCGTTTTTAATTAACTTTAAAGTATCGTCTGGAATTCGTTGGTTAAATTCAATATAATTTTCTTTACGAAATAGTTGTTCTAGGACAAGATGATCACAGAATTGAAATCGATTTTCAATTTCTACTACAATAATATCACATATTTCTAAAGATATTCTTTTCTTCGGTTCTTGTCCTGTTTTCTGTCGTTTATTGGGATTTTCCGTTTCATGCATTTTTTCATCGTTTGAAAGTTTCTCTCGAATTTTTTGAATGGCCTGTTTAAAATTAAGTATCAGTCTATATACATCGGTGGCAACTAATTTTCTTTTCTGCAGTCCATTAAATAATATTTCGGCGTGTGGTAAAATTAAATGAAAAATATCAAGCCAATATAAGAAGTCGCTGTTATTTAGATAGTTTAATAATCCTGTAGCTTGTTGCAAAGTACTGTTATCGTCTTCTAAATCAATGATTTTTTCTAAGCATAGTTTAATATTTTCTTTGTGTTCGAAAACTGTTTCTACACACCTGGTATTGAAGTACCATCGCGTTGGCGCGGCTTTGGGAAGACGTTTATGTACTACTTCATCCAAGACTTCCGTTCTTTTAGGAGACCTTCCAAAAAAACTTGAAAATGCGTGCAAATTAGCAAAAAATATCTTAATGCATTTTTCTTTACTTGCGGCTTTTTGTAATATTAAGTTCAGCTGATGAGCATAGCAATGAACAAAATGAGCATTTGGATATTTTTCTTTAATCTTGTTTTGAACCCCTCCAAATTTTCCACTCATTACTGAAGCACCATCGTAACACTGAGCAATTAATTTTTCTGGACCAACCCCCAAATTTTCCAATTCTAGAAAAATTACTTTTGCCAAATCGTCAGCCGTTTTTCCCTCCGGTTTTATGAATTTCCAAAACCTTTCAAAAATTATTCCTTCCAGAACATAACGAATTATTAAAACCATTTGTGTTTTATTGGAACTATCTGTGGATTCGTCTACTTGAATTCCCAAAAATGGGGCATTTTTCACTTCTTTTCTGATACATTCATGTGAGACAAACAATATCGAATCCAGTAAATCATTTTGGATAGTTTTTGAAGTTCCTTTAAATGATTTACTATTTTCCAAATGGTCTTTAAAAATTAAGTCCAACTCTGCCACAAAATTTACAAGTCCACGAAATATCCCTGGATTTTCTGAAGTCTCAGTCTCATCGTGACCTCTCAAAGCGAGTTCAAACGCTCCGCAGAATTTAATACAGTTTAATATTTTATTTAAAATGTACCGATTTTGAGTTACAGTTTCGTTAAAAACTTGCACAGATTTTTTGTAGGCACTATCGAGTTGAAGTCTAATATCCACTCTGCCAAGGGCTGAAAAACTCACCATTGACTTGATATGATCTGCAGCTAAAGTGTGTTTCCTAATTTTCTCTTTCAAATGTTTTAAATCATTTACACCTGTTCTACTCCAAACATCGGACAAAGAGGAAAACAACAAACACGGAAAGCAAAAAAACATGTCCTTGTCTTTGCAGCCACATATAAAATCACACAAATCATACATCGTTTTTT
The DNA here is from genome assembly GCA_964006375.1 of Tillus elongatus. NCBI lineage: Eukaryota > Metazoa > Arthropoda > Insecta > Coleoptera > Cleridae > Tillus > Tillus elongatus. The sequence continues at coordinate 109,393,213 of OZ023263.1, read as the reverse complement.
TGAAATACCTATTTACACTTTTATTTTTGTCCTGAGTCACTTGCTTTAACGTAAGTTCGGGTAAGGGCCGCCCAAGCTGTTTAAATTCTAGGCGTTTTTCGAATGATAAACTATTGCTTTCTTTCAATAACACAATTTCACAAGCAATACAACGATCCGACATTTTAAAAATTTAATGTTTAATAACTTGTTTAATATAGTAATTGTAATTAGTAACTATTAATTTATGAAATCTACGCTCGACACCTTGGATGACGATGACACCGATAACAACAAGTTCAACGGGAAGACTGCAAAAGTAAACAAACATATATCTAAACTGCCGAGGGAAGTGACGCCAATTAACACATTGGGTGGTATCGGTTCTGGGTCAATGCCTGAGCTCCGACGTTTTCGCTCGTTTTAACACGTTGATTTTATGATTATTCTTTCTCGCTCTCCGGTAGTCACCAGCCGCACTGGAGAAATATAGACACATTTAAACGGACAGGCATATTCGGCAAATCTCATTTTTGACCGGGACATAACGTGTGCGACTTTTAAGCTGTGTAAGTAATGTAAGGATGAAAATTGAAGATTCCATACACTTTTTTTAGATATTTTTGGATGGTTTCTTGTTAAAGATACTCTTACTTTTATAGATGTTTTTTTTTTAATTTTTAAATAAGTTTTTGGATTGATTTGATTATTTGATTGGGAGGTCAATGACCATTTGACCCTATTGTCAAGCCGCCACTGCTTGTTTAGTATTCTGCGGCAAAGGGAATTTTGTCACGGGCTCTAGTGTTTCTAGACTAGGTCGAATACCTGACCTGTCTACTTGGTACCCTAAATAATTGATTGCTTCCAAAAGCAGGCAACATTTTTCTATCCTCAATGTTAACCGATTCTTTGTTAATAAGGTAAATACTTGTTTTAGTGTTTCTAGATGTTCATTAACGTCGGCTGTGGCGATTAGAATATCGTCAATGAATACCAAGACTTTATTGTCCTCTATAAGGGGTCGGAAAATCTGATTAATATAACGGGTAAATATTGCCGGGCTGTTACAAAACCCAAATGGCATTTTGAGGTATTCGTACTGGCCTGAAGGGGTTACAAATGACAGATATTTTACAGAGTCCTCATGGACACTTACATGATGGAATGCATTTTTAAGATCCAACTTTGAAAAATACTGCTTACCTCTAAGACGATCTATATGGTCTTCTATCAATGGTAAGGGGAATCTATCTTTAACGCATTGCTTATTTAGTTCCCTGAAGTCAACACACAGGCGGAATTCACCCGATTTTCGCTTGGTTAGAACTATGGGGGAACTGTATTCTGAATTACTAACTCTAATTATATTTTGTTTTAAAAGATCCTCTATTATATTTTTTAAATGTTGGTTCTCGGAATAAGACAAGCGACGAGGCCGAAATGAAAAGGGTGTGTGATGGGGTTTCAAGTTTACCCTCATTTCGAATTTCTGTTCAGGTTGTTCTGGCCTGACTGGTTTAATATAGTGAGTATCGAACATAATTTTTACAGTGTTGACAGTGTTTGGAGCTAAATAATTGTTTATACTAATTTCATGACTATCATCTTGGTCCACAGTATCAATCAACATGACCTCGTTCATTTCGAAAGCACTGTTTCTGGCCTGTATTTTAACTTCAGGCCCAAAAGTTATATCTATACTGGGACTGCTGATGAAGTCACGTCCCAATACACATTTGGCCTGCATAGTGTTATGAGGTACTACATGAAAATCTATATCTACTGATACTCTATCTAAACTAAGCTTATGACTAAAAACACCTAAAATTTTTAGAGGACTGGCATTTATCCCTGTCCACACTGTACTGTTAACATATGGCTTTCTAAATTCAAATGGGATTAAATGTTCACTAACAAAGGAAATTGGACTACCTGAATCCAGAAGCGCGTCCACTGGAACTTTCCTTTGACCCAGTGATAATTCCAAGGGGACTGTATAGGCCGGTACTATCCTCTTCTCCACCAACTGGATCGCGGGGCTGTCGCCTTGGGGTCCTTGCGATATTGGCGCGGGCTGCCGACGTCTCCGGGGGCATTCCCTATCTCTGTGGCCCAGCTCTCCACAACTGAAACATGATCCGAAGGGGCGTCGCGGCTGCGGACAAGTAGATGAATAATGACCATAGTTGTTGCAGTTAAAGCAACGAATTTGGATGTTTTGCGAATTGTCGATCTGTCGATTGTCATTCTGCGATGTGTCATTCTGCCGACTGTCATATGTCTGTCTTCTGACTGTCAGTGTGGATTTCCGGTTATTGGCGCACGTGGTCGAACTTCTATCGTAGCTAGTGACGTCGTTCATAACGTCTAACAAATGGGAAAGTGTCCTGAATTCCTTCATTCTGGCCTGAGATTGTAATCCAGGATTATCCATGCCATCGATTATGTAATTGATTTGATCTTGCTCGCACAAGTCCAAACGATTTGCCATTGTCACCTTTTCGTGAAAATATGCAGAGAACCGTTCGCTTTTCTTCCACCTTCTAGCCTCGAACTTACGCATCAGTGAGATTTTATCTTCGCGCCGATAAAACATTAATCGAAGTTCTTCTTCAAACTGCTGAAGATTAAGCGACGCATAGCTTGGTTTTGAGTGATACCAATGTAGCGCCGTACCTCTCAGTTTGCCGATGATGACGAGCAGCAGCACGTTTGATTGCACACCGTATGTACGCTGGATCACGTGGATTCGCTCTAACCACGATTCCACGTTTTCTTCATCTGAGCCGCCGAATGTAGGTAACAGAGCTGATATCTCGCTATTTTGCGAGCGCCGCTGGTTTTCCATTTGCAACGCTTGCACTGTTGCTGCTACTAATTCCTGTATTGTGACCTGGAATCCACCTGCTCCCGATACATCTGCAGCTGGCGTATTCTGGTCTTCCGAATTATTATTGAAATGTTCGTGGCCGTTACTATCATTTGCACGTGTTGGATTAGACATTTTAAATTACGTAAAACACGCGTTTTTAATCACTTTAAAAAAACGATTTGAAGAGAAAAAAAAGTTCCGATGCGATCCCACTTTCTGAGATTAACTGTAGGTAAAAATATTACTTTGTAGGCGGAATAACGAAATAAAAACACTTAATATTCAAACACTACACTGTTTACTTTAGGAGACGTTAATTTTACAAATAAATATTTAAAAAAGATATAACTAATACCGATACTAAACCGACAACACAATACAATAAGACCTCTTAACTCTCCAAGCTGAACCGACAGAATAGGCCCTTTCTCATTCTCATATCGAGAAGGTTACCCTCGATTCAACTAGGGGGTGGGGGTCGAGTTCTGGCCAATAGAGCTGCGCTTCCTGAGATTGCGCCGTTCGAATGAACGGCGGGAAATATGAATTAAATTTTACTACAATATATATATATATATATATATATATATATATATATATATATATATATATATATATATATATATATATATATATATATATATATATATATATTGTATCCGAGCGAAATTACTCAACTGCTTTTAACAAAACTTGGCACATATCTTCATTTTGTTGAGACTGCGGACGAGTTCGTAATAAGGGACATTTTTTTCCCAAAAAATGTACAAAAATATTTTTGAAAACGCTATATTTTTGAAAGTATTAAAGTAACTTAAATGAGACATGTAACTAGAAATGGTATAAATAAACCCCTCTTGTAAATTTGAAGTAATTTGGTTCCCAAAATTTTGAGCTTTTTCCAAATTAAAGCTAAAATCTGACAGACGTGAGTTGAAACCATTTAAGTGATTAAGGTCCAATGCTTGACAAAGACGGACAAGTTAGCTGCCATGCGTAGCTTGATACATACGACAGAACCAAATAATACATATTATAACACAGGTAAAACAAAAGATATGCTGTGCTAGCGTAACTAGCGATCGAAAAATCCCGGCCACTAAAATCCCGAACGCTAACACCGTTGTTAATGGCAACACAACACCATACCACTGCCACAGCCGTCGGCATAAGATAACATGACATTTACATCACAATTATGTGATTGTAAAAAGTAATGCTTTTTAAGTGGGATATTCAATACATTTTTAAAATACACTATATTTGTAGCTTGATGAACGGCCCAAATTAAAGTTTCAGACTAAAAATGTAGCATGGAGAGGTCAAGGTTTAAGCACACGAATAATACCATCTCAATAAGCAGTTCTATTAACCATTTTTAACTCATAACTAAACTTGAATGCTGGTGCGTGTTCTGTTCTGGCATGATCCACATTAACGTTTTGTTATATTTCACTAACTTTAATATTTGGCAGAAACAATATTGTCCAAGTTTCATATGGACCAAGATATAATTATAAATTTTAAAAGAGATATTTTATTGTTGATAAAAAATAAGTTAATTTGTTTTTTAAAAACTTTTTATTGTTGGAAAAATATTGCCACATTTATAATTTAGCAGTTACTTTCTGTCTCTAAATATGGATTAAGTTTTCTTTTAAAAAAGTTTTTGTAGCTTTAATAAAATTTGTAATACAAGTTTCTTTTAAAGATACTATTACTGTACCTAGATAGGTAGGTATACCAAATTTTAATTTTCTAGCTTCATCGAAAATTCAATTTTGGGCATTTGTCTCAAAAGGAGCTAGAACACAAGATTAAATTAAATTGTTTGTTTTTTTTTTTCGTTTTTTTTTATTTATTTTTTGATAATAGAGATGTATCGATTGTAACACTTTCGAAAAAATTCTTTAAATGAGCCTGTATTAGGGCTTTTAATCCAATGTTTCAGGTCTGTTTAAATTTAAAGTGTTAATTCTAGTAATATGCCGTACTAATAGTGTACCATTATGGAAAATTCACTACAGTAATGCACTTGCTGCCTCTCGACAATTTTCTTTTCTTAGAGTTAGAATCCGCCAAAACTGACAAGTCGATGCAGGCGTTTCATGGCAATCTTTTGAACAACAATAGTTGGGCAGCTTTGAAAGCATGAAACTAGAAAACATTGTTTTATTTTCCCATTATGTACTTTTCGGATACTTTTAAATTTACCATTGGTAAAAACTATTGAACTAGAAGTCTTTTTTACAGAGTAGATACATTATTCCCCGTCGATTTATTTTATATAATAAAAAAATGGGGTCAGATCTGAAAAAGTGGTTCAAATTCAAAAAATAATAAAGTATTTTGTTTAGGATGCAAAAATAATATAAAACATATAATATACTTGTCAAAAATTAAACGCATAATTAAAATATGCAATAATATACAGGTGTTTCATTTGAAAAAGTCAAGTTACGGTTGTTTGAAGTTTCTAAAAAATAATGTTTTAGGAACATCTGATTAAATTTCTCAGCAATTGTTGACTGCATGAAATCGAACAATATTTCAGCATTAAGATGTAAGAAAATTATAGCTGAAGACATAAAACTCAGTTAACAAAAACAGTTTTATTAAACCTCTTCAGATGTCAATTTTTGTCTTCAGGTCACCATATTTTGGAAACCATTATAGATACGTACCAACTATGGTACACAAAGTCATATTAGAATTTGACGGAATATAAAAATATAATAATATATAGGATGTTCTATTTGAAATAAATAAGTTGACGTACACTTCCAGTATAACCGGAAACGATCTAAAGCTATAACTATTTTCATTAAACAGATCATTATTCAAAACATACTTCTAGAAATTTTCAGATTTCAAATCAGGGTAGTTCTTGACATATGGCTAATGGCCCAAGTTCGCAGCACACCTGTATATAGATAATGATCACACAAAACAGGTAAGAGAAATACAGAAAATAATTAGAGACAAAACCAAAGAGATCTCAGCTGATGAGAAGATGGTGAAAATAGCTTACAAGAAGATGTATGTAGATGGCAAGATCTGGCAATATAATCATAAAAACAACCAACTGGAGGAACAAGCTGCCAATATACTGCATCAAAAAAACTAGCTTAGAGAGAACTGATACATATAAGGCAACTCGGCGAAGGAAAGGATTATTGAGACTGGAAGCAAATAATACATGGAAAATAAGCACATGGAATATACGAGGTCTAAACAGAAAAGAAAATGAATTTTCGGAAGAGTTCACAAAGACATATCTTGATATATTGACAATAACTGAGACGAAGAAGAAGGCACAAGATGCAATTGGAATTGAATGGAGGCCACCTGATGATTTATAGTGGACTAACCATGCAAGAAAGGGCCAGGGGAGGAGTTGGTTGTATAATAAGAAATAAATAGGTGTCAACAATTAAAAACTGGACCTGTTCAAATGAGAGGTTGCTGTCAGTAGAACTCAGTGAAGTGAAACACACTGTAACAATAATAGTTGCATACAGTCCAAATGAGGATGATTCAACAGAAAACAAAGACAAATTCTGGGATGATATGTTGGTAATGATAGACACACGTAAAGATGTGAGAATTATTAGTGGATATTTTAATGCTAGAGTTGGAAAGAGGGATAGCAGGTCAAAAGAGTAGGCAAACACAGAGAAGACTACAGAAATAATAACGGTAACGAATGAATTTTGCAGAGAAAATAATATGCAATATCATTGCAAATTCGTTCTTTGAACATAAAGACATTCACAAATACACTAGAGTGGTAGAAAATAAGGGAGAAAAGTCAATAATAGATTATTTAATTATAGACAGAGACAAGAAGAACTTAGTAAATGATGTTAGAGTGAAAGAAAAGAGGCTATGAGATATATAGTGACCAATATTTGTTAGAAAGTAAATTGGCATGTATAAGAGATTCAGCGAATAAAGGGAAGGAAAAATGTGAAAAAGTTATATATGAGAAACAAACATGTAAGCAGAAAGAAGCAGACTGTTCAGGAAAGTACAGAAAAACAATAGAAATAAAGAGTAAAATAACACTTGAGAACATAAAGGAATTGAATGTAGAAAACTGTTGGCAAGAGTACAAGAATGTCTTGAATAATGCAGCAAAATCGGCATCTGGATTAACACGAAAAAATAAGTCAACAAAACAAACAGTATGTTGGAGTGATGAGATAGAGATACAAGTAAAAATTAAAAAGAAACTTTGGAAGGACTACCTTGGAAAAGAAAGTGAAGAATCTTATAAAAAATATAAACAACAAAAGATCGAAAGTTACAAAGTTGGTAAAAGATGCTAAGAGGTTGTCATGGGAAAATTTTGGAAAGCAGATGGAAGCAGATAGTACTGGAAATCAAATTTTTAGCAGAGGTATTGGAAAGATGGGAAGAATACTTTCAAGAACTGTTGACTGCAGATGCCCAAAAGTCCCAGGGAGAGGTGTTAACTCAAAGTGACAGCAGCAAAATAATAGGTGATCTCAGAGATTAAACAACTATGGAAGAATGAAAACATGTTATAAAACAAATAAAAAATCGAAAGGCAGCAGAGTATGATGGCGTTGTACCTGAAAGATCAAGCATATGACACTCGATGGCGAAAAAAGGCTGCTGCTAGTTTGTCAGCGGGCGTGGACAGAAAAAAAGTTCCTCTGGGCTGGATAGGATACCAGAACTTAAAATCGGTGTGGCTAACAGAATGTGACAAAATATCAACATCGATAACAAAAGTTAGAACAGGTGGAGGAGCTCAAGTACTTGGGAGTGGCTATACACCGACGTGGGAGCTGTGAAATAGAATTGAAGACACACATAGAAAACACTGTCAAACTATACCATGCAATGAATAGCAACTTTCTGGGGAAAAGAGAGGTGTCGACAAAAACAAAGCTCACAGTATATAAAACAATATATCAGCCTACTTTGACATTTTGGGAGGCATGGGGGTACTATCTGGTAAGCTAAAAAGCAAAATGCAGGCTCTCGAAATGAAATATTCGAGAAGAGTAAAAGGGGTGACGAGAAGAGATAGGATCAAGAATGATGATAAAAGGAATGAGTTAGGTGTGCAATCAGTCATAAAATGTATAGATAAGCTGAGTCATATATATCGAATGAGCAACAACGGACAAGTGAAGAGAGTATGCGAGACAAAAATCACTCAAAAGAGGAAGAGAGGGAGAACTCAGAAAAGCTGGAACGATAGAATGGCAGAAATACTGCAGTGAAAAGTCAAGACTAGCACAGAAACAGTGGACGAAGTTTGTGCATGAAAAATTCTAATATACAGTGGTGTAAAATGCAAAGTGAGTCAATGACAGTTAAAATTAGTTGTAAGGCAAACAGTTTTTGCACTTGAAGCAAATGTAAATATAAATCAAATGTAAATAAGAATGAGATATAGGTTGGAGTCGCAATGGTAGGAAAATTTGCTTTAGTGGTTAGCAAAATGTAAAATGCTCTTAAAGAGAAAAACCCCTTACACCTAAACAGGTAAAAAGGGTTATATATATATATATATATATATATATATATATATATATATATATATATATATATATATATATATATATATATATATATATATATATATATATGTATATATGTATATATGTATATATATATATATATATATATATATATATATATATATATATATTCGTCATGTTGATACATTATAGTATATATGACATATCAATCAAAATCAGTGTACAGCAATAATAAACAAACAAATAAATGCCCGTCACACTAATAAAATATGCAATATACAATCGTTACAAAACACACACACACACACACACACACACACACACACACAACCTATAATACTACATATAACAAGAAAACACCTGCAAAACAGGCATGATCAGTGTCCATGCACATCTCTGTTAAAATACTCTAAGATAAAGTAGAAAGCTTGATTGCAAAGTAACTATTTGACTGCTAATTTAAAATGTTTAAAGTCATCAACATCCCGTGTGGATGCTGACTAGTTATACAAAATTACACGATTGTATCTCTCGGTGAAGATTCATAATGAGACGTGCGATGCTGAGGGATGCTCAGTAACTCTCATCCCTTTCTTGTTGGATAGGTATGAGAGAAACAATTGTTGACAAAGAGATGGCCTCGTGAAACAAGCATACTTTAGTATATAAATGCAGGCAAAAGGCAAACATTTTCTATTTCAAACGTTACCCTACAGCTTTCTCTTGACTCTAAATTAAACATAATTCTCAAATAAGTAAGATAAAAATTAGCTTCATCGCTCATGAACAAGCGATGTTTCCAAATGGGGAATATCATATCTGCATCATAAAAATATTGGCAAACATTAATTCGGTGTTTATCTTGATCTGATAATTTATTAATAACTGCAATCTTGTAGGGATGAAGCTTAATTTTCTTAAGCGGTCGTCACTTACTCGGTTCTGATTAGTTACAACAATACCTTACAACAGATCGTTTGTTGCTACAAAGAAGTGCTTGCCTTACTCTGTCTCTTTATTATCCGAAGTACACCAAAATCGAGACCTTCCTGTTGCTTTCCCATTTACAATTAACTCATTATTGCGCCATTTTCTAACCCAATATGAAACAACAGTGCAAGTAGAGGTATTGCGAACATTAAATTCTCTTCAAAACAAAGAATTATTTATTTAAAGTTGATCACCTGTTTAACACAGAAAACACGTTCTAGCATTGGCCAAGCGTTGATTCCAGGAACTGTCAAATGATTTTAATTGCTTTATTAACTTGTTATAATATATCCAAAGCCTATTTTTTGCAACAATACAAAATACAGTGTTTCACATGAAATGGTGACACTTCAATAACTATTTTATTTTTAGGCGACTTATCGCATATATTTGGAAAAACATTATTAGGGGTTTTTTTCAATTTTTTTTATTAAAACATAGTTGATCGGAATCCCCAAAACCTCAAATCCCAAGTTTGGTTGAAAACACAACAAAATATACCTACAAAAATGTTCAATTGTGATTTCAAATTTTATTCTCGCAAGATTGCCGTAATTTATTAGCAATGTGTGATCTATCACATGAAGCAACCTATTCGAATCGGTTTTTCCTACAAATAATGTTTTTTAAAAACAAATTCTCTGTTAGTGAATTTTCTTAATAAAAATTCACTAATATCAACAAAAAAAAAATATCTGCTGAAAATTATAATTTTAAATTCAAATGTGACGAAGTTATCCAGGTGTTTTAAAGAAAAATGAGAACTACATCGAAACGTATCAAATCTGGAAACTATTGTTTCTATCAAATATTTACGTAAAACAAAAAAAGATGTTCGATGGCGCGAGAATAGAACCTGACCGAGAAGCCCGGCGTGTCAGCAGCGTATCTGTCGTGCACGTTACCGCTTGGCCAACGATACTATGTCACGAGTGTTTGTTCGCGCGATGTTATATCCGTACCGTATAGGTAAACCATTTCTCTTTCCACTATATGCTATATTTTGAGTTTGAAATTTTAATTGCGGACATTCATCAAGCTACAACTATAGTGTATTTTAAAAATGTATTGAATCTCCCACTTCAAAAACAATAACTTTTACAATCACATCATTTTTAATTTCATGGCTCTGTCATTCTGGCGGGCTGTATGTACTTTACTTTCACTTTCGCTCATTGACATTGTGTTGAAAACGGTTTCAGGATTTTTGTGTGAGACTTCGGGAATGCCAGTTCGGATAGTATGTTTTACTTGTAATTTCTATTGTTTGCACCTGTGGTATGTATCAATCTACGCATGGCAGCTAACTACTCCGTCTTTGTCACGCATTGGACTTTACCAGCTTAAGTTGTTTCAATTCATGCCTATCAGATTTTATTTTTAATTTGGAAAAACTCAACATGTTGTGAACCAAATTACTTGGAATTTACAACAGAGGTGTACTTGCATCATTTCTAGCTACATATAAAGTCTCATTCCAGTTACTCTAATACTTGCATAAATAAAGCGTATACAAAAATATTTTCTATATTTTTGGGTGAAAAAAGTCTTTGTTATAGTTGATTTACAAACATATATATATATATATATATATATATATATATATATATATATATATATATATATATATATACATATATATATATATATATATATATACAAAAGCTTCAGACGGACCTTGGATATAGGTTCTACGGGCACTATTCGTGCTCATTTAAGAAACATTTCCGAAAGTCTCACCATTGTTACCTCTCTATTAGTGAATTTTCGTAATAAAAATTCACTAAAAACGTGGTTGGTATAGTGAGGAAAATATTCAAAATGCTCTCGAAGTAGTTTGCAATGGAATGCCAAAGTCTAAATCTGCTTCTTTATTCAATGTTCCTAGAAGCACATTGCAATTTCGGCTTAGCGATCAGTTTAAGAAAGCATAAAAAAGGCCTGCACCTTACTTGACAATTGGAGAAGAGAGTACAATAGTCCAATTGATCTCTGCATGCGTTCAAAAAGGTTTCAGAGGCGTAAAGATGATGATCTGCAAACTGTTAAAGAGTTCTTGGATAAAAAGTGGTAGAAAAAATCAGTCTACTAATAATACACCTAGAAGAACTTGGTACACAACAAACACCACAAGCAATTACAAGTGCGAGCGCAAATATTTCAGCTGAAAATATCAGTGGTTGGTTCAATAGTGTAGCAGCTCATATAATCTCCAAGGGCTATTTAGAAATTCTGTCAGATGGAAACAGAATTCTTAATGAAGATGAAACTAGTTTTCAGTTATGCTACAAACAGGAGACTGTATTGGCATCCAAAGGCTGTAAAAACGTTAATCGTGTGGACTGTGCAGCAGCAAAATCTAGCATTACTGTGACGTTCATATTTTAGCCTCTGGTACAGTTACACCGATGATGGTTATTTAACCTCTAAAAAGAATGAGTCCAAAAATTCAAAAATCAGTTCCAAATAATTACGGCATTAGGTTATTAGACAACGGATGGATGAAATCCAAAACATTTTACGAGTATGTGTCAAATATCTTACATCCACATCTGGTCAAGTCGAATGTAGTTTTGCCAGTTGTACTTTTTGTCGATGGACATAAAACTCATATGAACTATAAACATAGCTGTTTGTGTACATTATTAGGCATCATGTTGATAGCACTCTATCCAAATTCCACCAGGATAATTCAGGCTGCGGACGTCAGTGCCTTTAAACCAATTAAGCTTGGTTGGCCATAAGCGGTAGAAAGCTGGAGGAAAGAAAATCCTTATGGACAAATCACTAAAGAAAAGTTTGCTCCACTCATGAAAACTGTTGTCGACGACAAAAAACTTTCAACAGTAATCAACAGACTTAAAGCTTGCGGATTATACCCCTAGAACAAAGATGAAATTGATATTTCTAAGTGTTTTAAAATAAAAAGATGCCGATCAGAAAACAAAGCTTCCATCTAAATTATTGTCATGAGATAAGTTTGGCGACATTTTAGGGAAAAAGAAGCTGATGGAAATTAAAAGTTTTGCACCAGCATTTCCTATGAAAAATTTATGATTATTTTTGGTCAACCGATAATCTTTGCCAGAGTTCAAGAAAAAATGAAAGTAACAGCATGGAACTAGAAAACTCTATTGCAGTGACATGCTTAATTGCGATATCATATCAACAGAATTTTATTTTGAGGGTGACGACATACAAACCTTTAACATTGAAGACATACCTGTGATTTACCCAATTCAGAATGACAGTATGGATATATTCAATGATTATGCAAACAATGTTGAAATATCACATATAAAGGAGGCTATACTGGCTAAAGGCAAATACTGGGAAGTTGTTGTTGACCCTGAGATGTGTAGTCAATTAAATGAAGATCAAACAAATATTAGCAGTATGAATTACTCACACGTAGAAGACGAGGTCCATGCAACAGGGGAAGAATCACAAGCTTATGTTCTAATCAACAGCTCATCAGTAATGTCACCAAAGCCAAAAATTAATATTCTTCAGGTATTTTAATAGCCAATGACCCCAGAACGGAAAGGGGAGCTTCTTAGTGAGTAAGCTAAGCTTCCATGCGTAATAACCTCAAGTGGCTGAAAGAAAATTCAAGAAAATATAAATGAAGAAAAGCAAAAAAGGGAATCTCAAAAAGAACAAAGAAGTCAAAAATGGACAAGCAAATCAAATAGTGGCAATATATCAGTAAAGAAACCATCAGAGTTTTGAGAAGGTAAGTCTACTTTTTATGAAATGCTTTACCATAATTCACATATAACTTTCAGGAAAGACATGAAGAAAGAAACTTAAGCTTAGAACAACCTGAGGTTTTTTGAATGCCATGTAAACGCCAAGATCAATTACCTCTGCTATACTTGTACAAAAAAAAAAATATACTAAGGCTTCGAGGGTCTTAGGTGCAGACATTGTATTAGAACTTATCACCACAAATGCATTTTTAACATAAAGTAATTTAATCTAGCTGCCAACAGTTTTGTGTGTCAAACATGTACATCTAAATCTAAACAGTCCAAACAACAAATATGAATAGGTGCTACAGTTTATCAGATGCCAGTTTAGCAGCTCCTTTGAAATTTTTTTTAGGTCTTCCTGAATTTTATTTTTATTAGCAGACTTAGTTGTTCAATTTAATATCATTAAGTTCATTATTTAAAAGCATTTACGTTGTCGTTTTGTGTATTTTGAAAACTAAATTTGGTCTCATTTGTTTAAATTTAGAATTGTGAAGTGTTTATACTGTCTGTGTTTTTTCTAGTCTCTGTGGCAGCAAAAGTTTTATATTAATGTTAAACACTTCTTATTTTGATAAATAAATATTCCAAAGCCAATGGATTTATATATTTACGTACCTACCTACCTATCATCCTGAACTACCATACCGATTAGGAATTTTTTGCCGCATGGATCTTATGTGGAGCCTGCTAACGACTCAGGTCAGAGTGCCAATAACTGCGATTTTATCTCTTTTTTGCATATCTATTTTTTACATGTTCTTCCAAAATGTTATATAGCACTAACCGATATGTCAAAATGAAGTCCAATATTTTTGCAATATGCTGAAGTGTTCAAGATATCCATTCAGTTTTATCACCAAGAATTATCGTCAACATCAGCTTAAGGTGCCAATAACTGGTGCGTTTACCCTACAGAATAAGTTATTACAATTTGCTTAAAAATAAAAAAGTTATTGACGTGTTAACATTTCAAGTGAAACACACTGTATATGGTAATCATTCTGGCATTAAAATTTTTATTTATAAAATAAAATTGGTAATCCTTTTTGACGGGCCCGGTAGATCCTTGCTTTACCAATGATAATTCTCAAAGTGGGTAATCTGCACATAGATAATTAAGAGCATATTCTAAGTAACAAATTTTTGCCTCAGGAATCTGTAGTAGAATGTTGTGTTAACCTTTTAAAAAGTTTTTTTTATTCATTAATATTGTTACAAAGCACTTTAATCGACGTAGGTGCGGTGTTGCCACATCTCCAGAACTTCCCCAACATCTGGGAATTTTTGCACAATCTGGCAACACCGCCTCCCCCCCTGGGGGTGCCTGACCTGACCCCCCTCAGGCGAAGTCTCGACCCTCTAGGACCAGAAATAACGAAGTTACCAACTTGTACCCCGTCGGAACGGATAACTGAGGTCTGCACATTCCGAACAGCCTGTATATACACCCTGTATGCGCAGAGACCACTTACACCCTGTATACGCAGAGAGATCTTATAGTACGTGAAACACCTCTTGTGTAACATAGGAGTGATGACCACATTTGGATCACCTGTATATACATCCCCCTGTATACACACGGGGCCGATCAGTATTCACAGAGCCTTCTAGCAAAAGAAGGTCCTGGAATATTCTGGAATGGAAGGCTCCAGAATGTGGTGGAAGGTACGGCGAGTATATGAACGCGAAAGCAAGCCAGCCAGTGGAGTTCAGTTAGAGAATGTGAAGTGACTTGAACAAGCAGTAACTACTGTGAAGTGTTATAGAGTAGCGACTGTAGTTTCAGTGTATTAGTGACTTTTGTTGAGAGTAGTGATTGTAAAGCCAGATAAACTAAGTGTTTCATGAGAGAGACGTTCTAGAACTTTTATTATATCCATATTTAGACAGTAAATTAAGTGTTTGGTGAGAGAGACAGTTCTAGAACTTTTATTGTATCCATATTTAGAGAATAAATAAAGTTGTTTTGTTAAAATTAAAAGTCTCACTTATCCAGAACCCGGAGAAAACGCAACAATATATTATATAAATGGGCTGCGGCCATATGAACCGCTTGCACATCTTATTTTATAAATTTTTATTTCCTTTAAAATGACATCTTTGTTATTCAAAATGTGATAATTAAATTGTTTTATTTACAGATTATGGTGTGACATCAGATGGAAAAATAATTTTTATCAATGCATCAACTTGTGATATTAGCTACATACCTAATAATGTACCAATAGTGTTTGATATTCCTTTACCGCAAGGATATGAGAAAACATAACTAATTTGTGATACTGTATAGATGCACAATTTTTTACAATGTGTAGCTAATGCTTTTAATTTATTTTTAGGTAGGAATAAAATGATCTGACTCAACAGTTTCTCTTTTTTTGAAATTGATTATTAGTTACCTAGTAGAGAGTTTCAAGTTGCATTATACTGAGTTTTCCAATAGAAACTGCAAGAAGTTCTCTTAATATATTATAATCATGTTATTTTAATTTGACAATGGTAGAATATACAATTCAACAACACATTTTTATAGTTCAGTCTTACTCTGAAAATACACATTCTATAAAAAAAAACACATTTTGTAATATTTAAAAATTATTTATTTCAATATTTTGAACCAAAAGCAGTAGAATGCTGATGATGAACCAGGAAGGTTCGAAACTGCAGTCCCCGTAAACAAAACAAAAAAAAAATCACAGAAGGTAAGGTAAACGATATGCACAATCAACCAAGGGTTACGGTGCTATCGGGGCGGCAAGGCCGCGGACGAGCCCTGAGGGAAAAAAAAAGGTAAACAAATAAAGTGTATATTTAAAGGTGATTACAGTGTACTGAAACATTCCAAAAGATATATATATATATATATATATATATATATATATATATATATATATATATATATATATATATATATACAGAGTGTCCCAATAGTGTGTAATTCCTCCATATATCCCATGTCCTAAGAACGAAAAATCTTTGAACAAAAGTTTCTTGCGATTATCTAGGCTATATTGGGAAAATACATTCAGCTTTGTGGAACTTCCTGTCACACCGGAAGTAGCCATCAACTTCGTTATTTAAAATATTTTTAGAATTTATTTTTAGAATATTTAGCAATATCAAACTAAATTTATTAGCTACTTCACGCAAAGCTCGAAACCAAAAACTTAAAACTAAGTACTTACAGGTAAACTAAAATATCACTAATTAAAATATTAAAGTTTTATGAACGATAAGTATCAAAACACTAACACTGCCACTAAATGTTAATACTGTAGAAAACCTGGCAGCAACTTAGAGTATAGAAGGTGGTATGGTGCAGAATACTGATCTCAGTCAAAACGGTTTGGTGTAAAATACTGTAGTACAGTTCTGCATCATTTGTCAAATAGGTATGTCCAAATAAGATCTGCATATTAACAGCATGTCAATGTAAAAACACAAAGATTATAAAATTAATTAATGAAAAAAGAGACAAAAAGCACAATCCTCAAAATATAACAGTAAAAATGATACTTACAGTTTGCACGTAATGTGTATATTCTCTTTTATAAATTGTATCTATATCAATATCCATACTCGACATTTATACACACTAAAACATAAAAAACACATTATAACCAGACATACTCTTTATTACTGTTATTTAGTGCTGGTTAGATAAGCCATGAAAGCTGAAAAAGAAATGATTCACTTGAATCATTGTTGACAATTTTAAATTTGTAACCTAAATAATTTGGAATAATATCAGTAAAGAGATTAATTAAGCCACATACCTAAAAGTGTATGTATAGCTTGAACTTTTCAAACAAGTCATTTTAAACCAAAGAATTATGGTCAAAAGATTTTTACTTACATTATTTAAAATAAGATGTATAGAAAAAACACTGTATATTATATAAGAAGTGAAATTTTAAAACTCCAAAGGACAACAGTGATGTTGAAAAGACTTGCTATCAAGATTTGAACATTTAAAAATGTTTTTCGTGTCAAATTTAAATGATTGTTTATATTGAGAATAAGTAAGGTTATTAAAATGTCATTTGTAGATTTAGTAATTTTAGTGTTGAGAATGTAACTAGGGTGCAGGATTTCAATTTGGCGGGTTTCTAAATTTGACATACCTGTCAAGAGATGAAATGATAATTTCTATATGACACTGGCTGGCAGAGTTATGCAGCTAAGGCCAAGAAAAAACAGAACATTGAACATTGAAAATAATTTCGAGAAAGCTTGCCATGATGCTAATACAGGAGAAGGAAACGGGCTTCTTGATTATTTTTTCAAGAATATCCGTTTTCCACTTTAATTAGGAGGTTGTTGTTTGTTAGGACGGCAAGTAAAGAGTATCATATTCCGTTCAGATAAAATATGAATATTTAAATGAATT
Source organism: Tillus elongatus (assembly GCA_964006375.1). Lineage (NCBI taxonomy): Eukaryota > Metazoa > Arthropoda > Insecta > Coleoptera > Cleridae > Tillus > Tillus elongatus. Next base: position 109,375,702 of record OZ023263.1, on the reverse strand, counting down.
TTGTGTGTGAATAGTACTCATTTTAGTCCTAGAAGTAACATAAGAAGTCCATTAGATGATCCAAATAAGAAAATCACAAGATGAATTAAATATATGGGTAAAATAACATCAAAACTTACCTATAGGATGCAACCATCCGATACAAGGTATCGAAAATCTATTTATTTATTTTAAATCACAACAGAAGGAAGATTCTTTTAAGTATAAATATAGACAAACTATCAGTCTTTTTGGTCAAGAAATAAATGTTTTATGGTAACAGCAGAAATTCATATATAAACTGAAATCCAAAACCAAATTCCGATAGTGTTTCAAAAGCGGAATCATAGAGGGCGGGTAGTGTATCAAATTAGAAACTTGAAGAACAATATTTGGCCATTTTGTCAACATTAAAACAATAATAATCCTGTCACTTAATGAATAGAGAAAAAATTGTTAGTAGATTAAATAATAGAGGATCCGCATAAGCCAAAATTCTATAATTTTCCATAATAAAATAAAGATATTTGTTACTATTTAAAAAAAAACATGACGTAGTTCTTTGGGGCACACTTATGTATATAAGATTTAATCACATATAGCAGTTTCTCTCTAAATTAGAACCGACTACTGAAGATAGAGTCACAGCACAGCAGCCAAGGAAAGTAAAAAGGGCAAGTATATTTATATGTGTAAATTATCCATTGCTATTTAACAGTGTTAAAGAATAGACCACCAACATTACATTAAATAAAACAGAAAACCCATAAACATAAACATTTATTAATTAACACCTCATTACACAAAATTTAAAATAAGATTTACATAATTTGTGCATACACATTGGGTGTAAACTGTATAAAAATAAATATATTCCAATTTTAAAATACGATATATAAAACTTAAAATCAAATTACACCTATTCTCCTAATTAAAATAAAATAAATCTCAATAAACCTAAATATACAAAAGGCTAGTCCTTTATATTATTATAATTGTCGCCTTAACGTGAGCTGTGTAAAAGTGCAGCTCTGTAAAAATTTATTAAATTATTACATAAACGTTAGACAAGGCTGAAATAGAACACACCATTGGTAAAGACATCAACAAACTGAATAATATCGTCACAACCACAATAACTGAAACCCAAAGTAGGCACTGCTCAACAAATCAAAGGGAAGAAAAACTAAGCAGGGACACCAAACTGCTCATAGAAAAAAGAAGGGATATGAGGTCGAAAAGCTATGCGTCTGAGAAAGAATTAAAAGAAATAAATAAACAAATTTCAAAAGGCATCCGACATAAGAGCTTTTAGACACAACCAAATCAAAGATACCACAGAGAACAACCAGGGTATGAAAGTTCTACGCAGAAAGCTTGACAATGGAAAGAGACAAATAATAAAACTTAAAAATGCACAAGGGCACACATCAACGAACAGGAAGGATATTCTAAATATAGTGGAAGAGTTTTATGGAATGCTATATAAAAGCCAAAGTGATATAAGTCTACATCCAGAATCTGACATACTAACCCGTAAAAAAGGTGTGGTTAACCAAGGCTCGGAAATACTGATGGAAATATCACTAGATGAGATTAAACTAGCCCTGAAAAAGATGAAAAATAAAAAATCGCCGAGAGAAGACTGCGTGGTTTCCGATGCGATAAAGATTGGTGGTCCTTGCTTGCTCCAAAAAATCAAATCTCTTTTCAACCTTTGTCTCTTCAATAGTACGATACCAGAAAAATGGCACAACACCATCGTAATACTGGTCCACAAGAAAGGAGACATCTCGAACCTAGAAAATTACAGGCCGATAAGTCTACTTAGCCACATCTACAAATTATTTACTAGAATAATTACCACACGACTTGAAAAGAAGTTGGACTTCGTCCAGTCAGTGGAACAAGCCGGTTTTCGAAGTGGGTTTGGAACCAATGATCATCTCCAGAGCATCAAAACAGTGATTGGAAAGACCATCGAATATGGCAGACCACTTGTCCTTGCTTTTGTGGATTTCCATAAGGCTTTCGACACTGTGGAGCTGGACGCAGTGTTGCAGTCGCTAGAAGCATGCCGTATTGACTATCGCTACACCAAACTAATTTACAATATATATAAAAATGCTACTCTTGTGGTAAAACTACATGAAAACACGAATCCTATAAAAATTGGGAGAGGAGTACGCCAGGGAGATACAATGTCTCCAATACTGTTTATCACCGTCCTGGAATATGTGTTCAACAAACTAGATTGGGACCAAAAAGGTCTAAGAATAGACGACCAAGTCTGTCAAACTTACAGTTTGCAGACGACATTGTCTTAATGGCTGACAACTTGGAAGATATTAGAGTGATGCTACAGGAACTTCAGGAGGCCTGTGCAACAGCAGGTCTAAAAATGAACATCGGAAAAACAAAATTTATGACAAACCTCGTCCCTAGTAACAACCTAATTATTGAAAACTCTGAGGTGGAGTGGGTAGATAAATACACATATTTGGGCCACGAGATAAGCATATACAAAGCCAACCAAACATGCGAGATAAACAGAAGAGTTATACTCTCCTGGGCGGCTTACGGCAAACTTGGAGACGTTTTCAGAGGCGACCTTCCAATATGCTTGAAAAGAAAAGTTTTCAACCAATATGATCTACCGGTTATGACCTACGGCGCCGAAACACTAACCCTTACCCACGCTTCTGCTAAAAAACTAAAAGTAGCACAACGCAAAATGGAGAGGTCGATATGCTTGGCGTTTCGTTACGTGACCACATCAGAAATGAAGAATTACGCAGAAGAACAGGAGTGACTGATGTGGTCGTACATGTGGCAAAACTCAAATGGAAGTGGACGGGACATGTGGCTCGCATGCACGATGACAGGTGGACAAAACAATTACTTGAATGGAGACCCAGATCCGATAAAAGAGACAGAGGAAAACCACCAACTCGCTGGACCAACGAAATTACAAAAAACTGGATTCGTAGCGCTCAAGACAGAAAAGAATGGACTCAACTAGGGGAGGCCTATGTCCAGCAGTGGACGCAGAGGGCTGATTGATGATGATGATTATGATATATATATATATATATATATATATATATATATATATATATATATATATATATATATATATATATATATATATATATATATATATATATATATATATATATGTGTGTGTAAGTATTCGCTCCCTTTTGAGGACGTATAAATTTGTACCATATAAATTTATACCGTATAAATTTATACTAATGAAAATCGTATAACAGGCTTTTTGAAGTCTTCAAAATAAATTCATAGAGATACAAAGTTTTCTTATTATTAAGGTGCTCATTAATAACAAGTATAATAAGCATAACTTTTAAAAGAGGTTAAAATGAGATGTGACGTTTACAAAACAATTAGGTAGAAGTACGTAAATTTATTGCAACGACTTTTTGTAAAGAAAAATCATATAAAGTAAAAATAAATGTTGAAAAACTGTAATAAGAACATAAGTACTTAGACACACTCTTGGAGAAGTCATTGGATTATCTAAAATAAACAGTTTTTATAAAATTGAAGTTATCTCCTAGAACAATTTTTGAAGCATTCAAATGTCATGAAACTCATTACAATATATTTTATCTGATCAAAGGTCAATATAACAAATTTTATTAATTACACACATGTGTTAGCATGTAGCCACAATTTAAAAGGGTATAACGTTTAGTCTCTGGATGATCTAAAATAAAAAGTTTTTATAATCTTTAACTTGTCTCATATAAGCAGAAATAAGTATAAATTATTGTTGCTTAAAAGCATTGAAACATAACCTTGAACTGCAAGGGAACCCGAATGAATGGCAGTTGAGGCAAATCTTCAAGAGAAAAAGATGGGGCATAAAAGGAATTGTTGTCTCTTTCTTACTCATTAACCTTATGGCAATATTTAATAGTACTCATTACAAATGTGCCTAATCTCTGTGTGTGTGCGGCCGAGATAATCACCCCTATTTTTGTCGATCTTACTGATGCTAAATGTGGTTCAGAATTAAGACAATCGGTATTTAAAGCACAGCCGGGTCCCTTTCAGTTCAATGTTACATTTCAATTCATCAATTGTTGTTGCCCTTCATTTATTCTTTAAATCCATACATTCTGATTTGCTTTAAAAAAAAAGGCAAGAGAACGTCGAGTAAGCATACTCCAAATCTCTGAACGTTCTTGCCTTTTGCTCCCGACCAATCCTACCAATTTTTGTCACCACCTTTTGTTAAGTGTCACCCCAAGACTTCTGTAGCTCTCGCAAAGAAGCTAGTAGAAAAACTGTTGATTATTCAGATAAGTACAGCAATGTGATATTAAGTACCTCTGGTGAGCGCTAATAAGTGGGTACAGTGATGAAACGCAATCCACCACGTCCGAGTAAAAATACTGACGGTCGTTTCGCTAATAAAGTTGGTTTTATCAAATGATGAAATAGACTAGAGAAATGTAACAATTCTTTACAGATACCTGTCAACATTTGTCCGCAAGAACAGAGAATAAACGTATCTATATTTATTACAATTTCTTAGAGGTGTATTGCCTTCTAAGAACTATATTAATGAACTAACATAAAAGATGATTGCGACAAAGAACAACACCCAGTAAATCAATTAGAAGACTTTTTTGGGTTTTATGTTAGTTAAAATAAATTTTAAAACAGCCAGATATATTAAACAGCTTAATGCTTGGTGGGTATTTTAGTTGGTAATGTTCTCTAGATATATATAACCTGGTAGGAGTTTCCTTTATTTTTTAATAAAAAGCTAAGCTAGTTGAAGAAACAATCATAAGGTTAAAAAATGTGGCAAAATGGGCTGTCCAATGGCACTTAACCATTATTGTGGGCTATACGGTTTCATATTAATTGTCGAATAAATTATTTAAGGCAGACAATATTTTATAGATTCTTTGCAGTTTGGCACATGCCGTTTTTATCTTAACTTATTAGTAATACGGCTGTGGCAGTTTTATATATGTTTATTTAATTTGCGTAACCTTTTTTTGGAACAGGATACTTTACTTAACTTTTTATGGAGTAGTTCATATTAAATTTGCCATTTATGTTCTCTTGGCCTTCTGTGCAACGTTACAATAACCAAATTAAGGCCCATTTTACACAACATTCATATTGTGATTGTGTTCTAATGTATAGTTTCGATAAATGAATGCCATTTTGAAATGAACGAGTTGTAGTGGTTCCAAGATTGTGTGCGTTATGTATTGTAACTAAATAAAATCGTAAGAGCTGCGGTCACCCAATGGTAAGAAGGTGTGCCTTTTTTTATCAATAAAAAATGATTATAAAGATGTGCCTCCGAACCGAGGGGTATTGGGTTCGAATCCAAGGATTCCCATATTTAGTGCATACTGTAAATTTAACATCAACCGACATTGTGGCATTGTATTTGAGCAAGTTGAAGGTCTGCACGTCTTTCGAAGGGGGTTGATCCCATGTCCATGCACGTTAAAGATCCCTATCTTTCTTACGGAAAGCAGGGGTTCGGCAAAATTTCCAGGATTGTGAGGTGACACTACTCACTGGCGTCGGTGATTGGCCATAGTCGCGTAAATAGGCCAAAGTTTAAAAAAATTCGTTTAAATAAAATGAGTGCGTGAAGTGAAACGCTGATGTGATTGCGTCGTTCTAGCGCGAACGAGTCAACAAGGCGTAAAGGATTCATTCAAAGTTAGAGCAGCATCATTATGCTGTGGTTAGAGTTAGAGCAGCGAACAGACTAGTGGTGTGCTCACCCCCCCCCCCCCCCTCTCTGTCTGCTACGTAATCAGGGTTTCTGTTTTTCAATAGTCTGCCAAGCTAGATATATTATTGTAAATATGATTCTAATTGTAAATACCTTGTGATTAAGTGAACTAATACGTTGTTTTGGCTAAGTTTATTTATTTTTATTAAATCTTCAACGTCAACACGACAGAGTTAAGAAAACATTCACAAGAAAGATTATAATTTAATGTTTTTTTTTTTAGAGTAATAGCTATTCTATATGCCGTGTGAATAAACCAATAAAGGCTAACTTAACAGTGTTAAAACTTATTTCCAACGCCCTTTTAACTCGAAATTTGGCCAATCAATAATTGTACGAGAAACCGTTTTATAAAAAAGGCCGCCATTTTAAAATTAGTAAATTTAACGGAAAATTCCAAAAATTTTATATTGCTTGAGTTTAGCGAAGAAATGAACCAAGATCATAAATCTGAAAAATTTAAGTATACTTAAATGTAATTGCTTCCACATCGTCACAGCGTGTAGAAGTATCGCATCGGCGACAAAAATGTCAAAAAATTTGTTTCGCTTAAAGGCCGTAAAAAGGGTCAAAACATATAGGAAACATCATTTGGGAACAAAATTTTTTTTGTCTGTCGGTTTGTGTGTGTCTGTAGCCAAGATAACTTTAGAACGAATTAGATATCGTCTTCCAATTTGGTATAGACTTAGCTCTCGACAAATTAACGGTTCGGATTGTTTTTGGGTAAATTCACATTAGAGGGTGGGGGTTAATTGGGGGTGATTTGGTGAAAATTGAAATTTTTTCGTCAATACTCGAGTAATATAACGTTTTAGGGTTTATTTATTAGAAAACTTTTAATTTCATCACACATCTGGTATTCTGTGCTAAAATTAAATAAGGGGTTGAATGTGTGGGAGTGGAATATTGTTCACAAAAATTTAGATTTTTTTTCTGTTGGTAAAACGGCGTAAAAAAAGTTTCAAAACACAGAAAAGACGGGTCGGATTGTTTTTTTGTAAAATCGCTTTAGGGGGTAGGGGATGAATTGGGGGAGATTTGGTGAAAATTGAAATTTTGTCGTCAAAACTCAAGTAATATAACGTTTTAGGATTTATTTATTAGAAAACTTTTAATTTCATCAAACATCTGGTATACTGTGCCAAAATTATATTAGGGGTTGAATGTGTCGGGGGTGGAATATTGTTGACAAAAATTACGAAATTTTGTTTTGTTAAAACGCCGTAAAGGTCTCAAAACACATAGAAAACTTGATTCTGGAACGACATTTTTTTGTCTGTCGGTCGGTCGGTCTGTCGGCATGTACCACTGTCTGTTAATAGGTGCAATAATTTTCGAACAAATTCAGATATCATCTTAAGATATGTTATACAGTTAGCATCCGACAAGGGAAGGCTTCGAATTGTTTTTCGGTAAGATTGCTTCAGGGGGTAGGGGATAAATAAGGAGTAATTTGGTGATAATTGACATTTTTTTAAAATAAAACTCAAGTGATATAAGGTTTCGAAAGTTTATTGGGACGGAATACAAATATTTTCTTTGCTGGCAAGTCATGAGCCGCAAATTCATTCCATGAGAATGTTTTTCTGATGTGAATAAATTATCGCAGCTATGTGGAAGTTATGAAACTATTTGCAACACGACAGTTCGGATTGTTTTTGGGTAAAATCGCTTTAGTGGATAGGGGATGAATGGGGATGATTTGGTGAAAACTGATATTTTTTCGTTAAGACTCGAGTAATATAACGTTTTAGGGTTTATTTATTAGAATTTATTTATTATAATGTTAATCTCATCAAACATCTGGTATTCTGTGCTGAAATTGAATGTGGGGGTGGAATATTGTTGACAAAAATTTAGATTTTTTTGGTAAACCGCGTAAAAAGTCTCAAAACACATAGAAACTTGATTCTAGAAGGAACATTTTTTTGTCTGTCGGACGGTTGGTCTGTCGGTATGTACGTCTGTCTGTTGATAAGCGTAATAGCTTTCGAACGAATTGAGATATCATCTTCAAATTTGGTATCCAGTTAGCACCGGACAAAGCAGCGCTTCGAATTGTTTTTGGGTAAGACCTCTTCAGGGGGTAGGGGACAAGTAAGGGGCAATTGGGTGAAAATAAACATTTTTTCAATATAATAACGTTTCAAAAGTTTATGGGTACATAAATACAAATATTTTCTTTGTGGTTAAGTCATGGACCCTGTATTCATTCCATGAGAATAAATTATCACAGCTATGTGGAATTTATGATTGAATTTGCAGCACAATTTATCTTCAGATTTAGAGCCTCGGTGGTTTAGTGGTAAGGACGTGTACCTCTGAACCAAGGGGTACCGGGTTCGGTTCCCAGGGTTACCCTTTCACTTTTGCAGTACGTACTGTACAATTAACATCAACCGAGGTTGTGGCATTGTATTTGAGCAAGTTGAACGTCTTCACCTTCCGCCCGTCGGAGGGGGCGTAAATAGCTGTCGGTCCAGTGTCCATGCGATGTTGGGCACGTTAAAGATCCATACTCTCCTTACACAAAAGCAGGGGTTCAACAACATTTCCGGGATAGTGGGGTGAAAATGCTCCCTGGCGCCAGTGATTGGCCATAGTCGCGGAAATAGACCGACGCTAAAAGAAAAAAAAGAATAGAAAACTGACTTCATTAAGGATAACTCAAAAACTACTGCTCAGATCTTGATCAAATTTATACAGGACTACATGAGAAGCACCATTTTTCAAATAAAAAAAGAATCATCAAAATTGGTTCACCTAGAAAAAAAGTTATGAGGTAACACACATAAAAAAATACAGTCGAGAAGAACCTCCTCCTTTTTTGAAGTCTGTTAGAAAGAATATCTTCAGATTTGATCGAATCATAACGGCAGAATTTCTCTTTTATTAAAAGCAGCCACCACGTAGAAATGATCGAGTGGGCTTAGACAAAAATCACAAGAGATGCTATATTTCAAGACTTCCTATAAACACTTTTTTCAACTCACAAAAAAGAGATTTTTATTTTAAAAAACAAAGCATTTACCGCTATCCCGATCTGGCTCGTTTTCTAATCACCTTATTTTACGCTTGTTTCAAGACTAGCATACAACAAAAAAAAAGGCTTTGGTCAGTTATCGTGTTTACAAAATTGATTACACACTCAACATACATGCGCACTTTCATGCTACATCGAAATCACACCCATACTAAGCGATACCTTGAAGCACAATCCAATCATCTTCTGAGCCGAGCGTGTATAAACTTTTACAGTATAAATTTATACGGTATAAATTTATACCGTAGGAAATTATAATAATAAAATAGTCTCTCAAAGAGATACAAAGTTTCTCTATCATTATTATTAATAGACAGCTAATTATAACAAGCATAAGCGTTTGAAAGAAGTTTTAGTAAAATATATTTTTACAAAAAAGATAAGCGGCAAATGACAATCTATTGCAACAGTTTTTTGTGTGAAAAGAAGTCATATAAAGTGAAAATAATAAATGGGGGTTACATTCAACGTTGCCGAATGGTGCTTATCTACTTGAGTTTCTAAGCAATATTACTAATTTACTAAAATCAAGTCTCACTTCAGTTTTTTTTTTCTTGTGGGTGTGTTCATTTATCTATTTTTTAATAAATGGGAGTCACATTAAAAATCGTACGTTAATCAAACTTTCACAGGACAGGTTAGAGTTGAGTTTTTTTAAACAAAACCTATCCTTCATTGCGCTTACGCCTTAATAACGAAGATCTTTTTCCAAAAGTTTTAAAAATGTATTGAACAAAAAAGATCTTGGAGTAATTTAATGTAATTGGTTTTTTGCCAATATATATCTCGAAACATAAGGATATAATCGTATGTGCCAAACAGGAAGTTATTGTATCAGGACCTTTGAAATGTATGATGTTTAGAAAATCAGTATATAGTTACGCTGGTCACCATTTTATAATACTTGACTAGAGTAAAGAATTATTGAAGGCTAAGCATTTGATACTTTGAAGTAGATTTCTAAAATATTTTTATCTTGAGAATTGGTCAATTAACAATTAGGTATGAGGAAAGACGTTTCCAAAACCAAAGGCCAACATTTTGATGTGACTGGTTTTTTAAAAATAATTTGGCTTAGTGAATAACGGAGACACCAAAACTTTGACATTTCTGAAGCCAACTAAGTGCTTTTCATCTTTAGATTTGATTAGAATATCGAGGGTAAGATATTTATGTAAAAAAAAGTGGACGCCAGTTTGAAACGAGTAGCTTTGTCAAAAATCACGAGAAGTAAAATAAAACAAACAAAAATCTTGCACACTACGTGGCTGGTTTTCTAATAACTTTATTTTACGTTTGCAAAAATTGTATACAACAAAAACGCAGTTATTAGCTCAAAGCTCTCAAAAGCTATTGTGTTTACAATATTGTTCCACGCACACGCACGCGCAAAAATAGATTCGAAGGTGGGTATATTGCCATAAACAATAAACAGTGGGCGCCAGTTGCTGCCAGCAGCTGCATTGTTATGTCATTTGTCAACATTTTTTGACAGAACAATGAGTGCACTTGGATAACCCAAATCACCATAACACACATTTTTAAAGTCCTGACGATCGTTTCCCTTACAAAGATAGCGTCATCAGAGGATGAAAAATTCTAACTACTTACTACTAAACATCACCTTTTATACTGAGTTTTAGGTAAAAAACGACACCGCGAGCGAGATTAAATCGCAGACAAATTTTCTGTGTATTCTGCTTTAATTGCCGGATGAGGCCTTTGAACCTCCTTTGTCACTCTACCTGACAGGTTTTGGAATGTCTATCTGCATCAAAGACAGGGCGCAAACAGAGGACTGCAACCCAGTGGCGGGGCTCGATTTAAGGAACTTTTGTTTTTTATTGCCCTAGAAATATAATTATCTTCGAACGCATCTAGCTTCGCTGTGTGTCTAACATTTTTGCACTTAACATAAGTTTCAGATTTCCTTTATCAATGGGGTGGTTACTATCCCAAATATGTTGTGCCACGCATGACTTGTCTACATTACCGTATCTGAGCTGTGCCAGATGTTTATTACAATCTTTACAACCTATCTTATAGATACTCGACATAACAAATTTCTTAAGTTATTTTTTCTCGCAAAAGTCAGTCGCAAATCGGCTTTCTTAAAAATGCTCTCGAGACGCCTTGTGATACGCGGTTCAAAAGGTAGGCAAACATTTTTTTTCTCTATTTTATCTTTCCTAAATGTTGTGCATTCCGCTAACATTTTCTTTGTACTGTGTCTATTAATTAATTTTTCCGCTAAGCAATCCGAATGTCCGTTATATTTAGCCAGGTTTTTGATGTACTCTTATTCTATACTATATCTACTTTTACTTAAGGGAAAATTTATCATCATCATCTATTCATTTACATCGAATTATATCAAAACCTCGCCTTTCACCAATTTAACATCTTTAATTTTAGTAGTAAAGTCGAGTCAATTTGACACTCAATAACTTTTTTTGGTTAACAGGTAAGCTTTTAAACTCATTTGACAGCCACTTCGCTATACACAACATATTTGGGATAATAACCACCACATTGATAAAGAAAATCTGAAACTTATCAAAAATGTCGGACAACCAGCGAAGCTAGATGCTTAGGAAAGTACTTATATTTCTAGGACAATAAAAAACAAAAGTTCCTTAAATCGAGCCCTGCCACTGGTTTGCAGTCCTCTGTTTTCGCTCTGTCTTTGATGCAGATAAACATTTCGAAACCTGTCAGGTGCAGTGGTAAAGGAGGTTCAAAGACCTCGTCCGACATTAAAAGCACCATACACAGAAACTTTGTTAGTGAAACGATCGTCAGGTCTTTAAAAATATGTGTTGTGGTGATTTGGGTTCTCCAAGTGTACTTACCAGTGTTTATCCTAGGTTCCAATCTTCACTTAGAGAACAATGAGGCTGCTGGCAGGCGCCTGGCGAAAACGCCTATTACTGAAAATGGATTGCTTCTAGATGTTACCGGACGGTCAAGGTTATGCCTCTAAATGACCTTCGAAATATGGTGTTTTTTTAAACCGTACTTTAAACCAGTAGAGATGTTTTCTAGTTTTTTTTTAATCAAAGGAACGCAATAAATTTACTAAAAATAAACACACACATATATATCCGATTTTTGCAATCAAAACTTGATTTTTGTGCAATTTTTTTTCTATAGAGCATGAAAACAAATTCTACGGGTGGAGCTGGGAAGCAATCAAATCTAGTTTTAAACTTGCCGATCCTGAACTGAGTGGGATTGGCGAATATCTTTGGTTAACCGTACAGAATGGGCGAGTTTTATTAAGATTCACTAGCTCTATAAAACATATAGTGCTAGAATAATTGTTTATATGTAGGTACTTAATCATTGCATTAACATATTTCACCAAATTAGCTGTATAGATACCACAGGGGTGTTAAATGCGTTGAGGAAGGCTGGCTTACATATATTTGTTTTATTTAGAGAAACCTCTATGATGTGACAACAAAATTATTTAATATAAGTATATACGTAGAGATCTCTACTCTGGCTCCACATCCCACACAATTCTTCTAAGGTATGCTTGTTAGTAACTTTTTTAGCTTTCTCATCAACCGGTTTCGCCAGTGCGGCATCTTCAGGTTCGAGAAAATTAAAGTTATATTCGACCGTGAAAACTATCAACAGTTTTAATTTATATTATTGTGTATTTTCAAGACCTAAAATAAAGTTATTAGAAAACCATACAACCAGATCCGAATAGTGCTAGATGCTTTTTTGTTTTTTCAAATTAAAAACAAATCGCTCTGTTATTAGTTACCATATTTCTTTTTGTGAATCAAATTACATGTGTTATTATTTATTTATCATTTATTATATTTATAATTTAAAGATAAAAAATATTTTCAAGTTGACATGGATAACCTTAATTTTATAGTCTCTATTCGTTTTTCGCTAAACCCTAGCTGGTCAAAATGACAGCCTGCAACGTATTCGTAAGTAGAACGATTTTGTAAAAATAATGAACTTCAAAAAGCCTGTTTAGTGCTAATATAACTATCAAATCTTGGCATATACCCATAATCCATATTGTATAGGTAGTGGTAAAATGTAGTTAATCGTCCAAAAAGCCTTAAAGCTTAAGAACTTTAATCTTGGCATATGCAATCCTTGTCGGTAGTACATAGTCATAAAAAATGTAGTCGTTACAAACCCAAATGGATTGGTTTACATAAAGATGTTTTTGTTTTATTTTTTTTAACAAAATGGTCTTTGTTATTACTTTTAAAAATGAATGTGTTTTGCAATCAATTTAAAAACAGTATCATATATACTTTAAAATTTCGCTTGATTTTTTGCCAAATAAACATATTTCAAAATGGCAGCCATTTTTCGCAAAAAAATACTTTTACACTGCTATTATTTGGTCGAATCTGAAGACGAAAACTACTTTTGAGTAGACTTGAAAGATGTCAAATTTGTGCTATATTAATTTTCTTGCTAAACTTTGTGTGTGTGTGTGTGTTTTGTTTCTTTAACGTCGGCCTATTTCCGCGACTATGGCCAATCACCGACGCCAGGGAACAGTTTCACCTCACTATCCTGGAAATTTTTCCGAACGCCTGCATTTCTGTAAGGAGGGTAGGGATCTTTAACGTGCCCAACATCGCATGGACACGGGATCGACGGCTTTACGCACTCTCCGAAGGGCGGAACGTGCAGACATTCAACTTGCTCAAATACAATGCCAGAACCTCGGTTGATGTTAATGTTACAGTTGTACTGAAAAAGTGAAAGGAGAACCCTGGGATCAAACCCAGTACCCTTCGGTTCGGAGGCACACGTTCTTACCCCTGAACCACCGAGGCTCTATGCTAAACTTTAAAATTTTTAAATGACGGCCAATGTGTGTCTACCTAGAAGAGTTATGTGTAAACATGATGATTACTTCAGAAAGCCATGAGTTAATAAATTTTGTCTTTGCATACCTATACAACTCTTGTAAGCGTAAAATGTACTTGTATAAAAATAACCAGCAGGATCGAGAAACTCTGAGATGTTTTTTTTTTACTTTTTACTTTTAATTTATAAGGATGGGTATGGGTATATTAACAAAACAAATTGCATTGCATGTTTTGTTATAAACTAAATAACGCAAATATAACGTCTTATCTGATTTTTTGGTAGATAAATTTATTTCCAAATGGCGGCAATTTTTTTCAAAAAGATTATTTTTAATGTTTTATTAATTGACTTAATCTTGAGTTAAAAAGTATTTGACAATAGGCTTCAAAATAAGTGTCAGATTTGTGGTCTTTATATAGTTCGTTTTTCTGTATAGCGCTTTCGTGTGCATGATAATTTTTCAAATGCGAGATTAGTTTATTTTTCATGCCCTCAAATCTGGTGTAAAACAAATTTTCAAAATTAAGATACTTAAAGAAGCTTTTCTCGTATTTGTCCTCTTCAAAAAAATTGAAAAAAAAAGATCTACCTTTCTTATTTGTTTATTTAAACACCATATGGAATACCTATTACGCTTATCCTAAAAGACCAAAATATGGTTGTCAATCTTTATACTTTACAGTTGTTTTAGTTCAAAAGGACGGCCATTTAAAAAAATATGTGTTAGAGCATAATCGTCTCACATCAGTTCAAAAAGGTGAACGAGATAACATTCGGCAAGGTCGATGTAACCCACAATTATTAATGTTGAACGTGAAACGAATTTTTTTTATTAGCGACAGTCTGTTATACTGGCCGTTCCAGGAAGATCGGCATAGCAGTAAACCTGTCCTATAATAATAGCTATACACTTTTTATATAAACCACGTGTGAAACTATGATGTGTTACCTGTTTTACCGTCATATGATTATTGATTTTTATTCTGCCTTTCTCTAATTGGAAGATGGAACTCATATTTATATTCTGTTATATTTTCCTATTTATCAGTTTGATTAAAATGATTAAATGTTGAACTAAACTATTCCTGTTAGCACTGGGTAACGCTAGTTCATAGTAGGTATTGCTTCCCTTTAGCGAATTTTCATTGAGAAAATTATCTTATAGAGGTATCGATAATAAAACTTTCCAATCTATAACTTCTGATGCAACTTATTACGTGTCTTTCTTTTGTTAATAGCTTTAACTGGTTCATTAGCCACCCCAGTCGTATCAGTTTTCTCAGAAAAAAATTGCCTTCGAAAAATGTATTTTCTGTAAATTCGAAAAAACAAGAGGTTGCATGTCCGGAACGCAAACTCTGATTGAAGGTTTTATTTATCAACATATACCTAGCAATTATAGAAGATTTTTTAGTAAAGATAAAGTTTCAAGTCATTTTTCCATTTGATAAAACAATAATTGTACAGCCAATGTGACGTAACAATAAAGCAGATGAAGTGTATATCGCAAAATAAAAGATATGTTAAAATCTATTTCCTTGTCTCACGCTTATTTGCAACCAAAGAGTATAATCTGAGTTTACATAAAATTTATCCTTTTTCTTGGACGATCCTGTGTCTGTGTCCAGATTCGAATATGTATGATGTATTAAACATACACGATTTGTAAAATACATGAATATTATTTAAAGTGAGTACCTACGGACATTCCTGGACATATATTATAATTTGGGTCATGTCAAAGTGCTTGTTTTAACAACAATAAATAATAATTTGATTGATGTTAAAAATTCGTAGTCTATACGTTTATTTGCCTAAAGATTGCAAAAAATAGTGCTGTAAATTGAAACGTAACTTCCACATAGCTGTGATGATATACTCTCCCCAGAAAAACATTCTCATGAAATTAATTTAAGGTCCATGACTTCATCACAAAGAAAATATTCATATTCCTGTACTCATAAACTTCTGAAACGTTATATTACTCGAGTTTTAACGAGGAAATGCCAATTTTCACCAAATCATCCCTCATTTATCCCCTGCTCCCTAAAGCGATCTTACCCAAAAACAATTCGAAGAGTTCCTTTGTAGGGTGCTAACTGGATATCAAATTTGGAGCTTATATCTCAATTCGTTCGAAAGTTATTGCGCCTACCAGCAGACAGACGTACAGGCCCATAGACCGACCGACCGACAGAACCACAGACAAAAAATTGTACAAACTCAAGTTTTCTATGTTTTGAGATTTTATTCGCCAATTTAGTAAAAAAAATTCCAGATTCCTGTCACCGATATTCCTTCTAAACAGAATACTAGATGTTTGATGAAACTGAAAGTTTTCTATTAAACAAACCCCAAACTGTTATTACTCGAGTTTTAACGAAAAAATGTTAATTTTCAACAAATCACCCCCATTCATCCCCTATCCCCTAGAGCGATTTTACCCCAAAACAATCCGAACCGTTTGTTTGTCAGGTGCTAACTGTGTACAAAATTTAAAGACGATACATCAAACAGACAGACATACAGACCGACAGACAAAAAAATTTCGTTCCCAGATCGTGTTTTCTATATGTTTTGAGACATTTTACGATGAAAAAAAATTTTTTGTCGCCGATATCACACTTCTACACGTATTGACGATGTGGAGGTAATAATGGTTCAATTTAGGTGACACTTCAAAGTGGTGTGTTTCTCAGAAAATAAAGGCAATGTTTGCGGTTGAAAATAGAATGAATAAACAGTAATTCAGTAATTTCAAATTGTCAATGTCATCGTGGAAATGTTGGTATCTATATAGCTTGATCTAAGCTGTCAAGTAGCGTCTTTGGCAAGAACAAGTTTAAAATCTATTTGTCAAATGGTGCGCTATAAAATGAAAACTTTAAACAAGCGGGGACAGTTACTGCAATTTTGCTTCTAGAATGGGATGCTTTCATGAAATTACTATAACTACAATCAGTATAACCATCTAACAAATCTTGGTAGCAGAAAAATTCTGACAGCAGGTTAAAATAGTGCTACAAATTGAATCATAACTGCCACATAGCTGTGATAATCTACTCTCTTCAAAAAGGCATTCTCACGAAATTAATTTTGGGTCCATGATTTGACCACGAAGAAAATATTCGTATCCCTGTACTCATAAACTTCTCAAACGTTATATTACTCGAGTGTTAACAAAAAAATGTTCATTTTCAGCAAATCACCCCTTATTTATACCCCCCCCCCCCTGAAGCGAGCTTACCCAAAAACAATTCAAAGCGTCCTGGATACCAAATTTGAGAGAGACGCGCAGGCGGACAAACCGACCGACCAACAAACTAAACATTTTCGTTCCAGAATCAAGTTTTCTATATGTTTTGAGACTTTATACGCTGTTTTCATTTTTTAAAAATATTTTAAATTTCTGTCACCGATATTCCACCACCACACATTCAACCCCCAATTTAATATCAGCACAGACTACCAGATGTTTGATGAAACTGAAAGTTTTCTAATTAAAAAAAAAACCTCTGAATAAACTTCTGAAACGTTATATTACTCGAGTTTTAACGAAAAAATGTCAATTTTCACCAAATCATCATGCATTCATCCCCTACTCCCTGGAGTAATTTTACCCAAAAACAGTCCGAACCGTTAGTTTGTCGGGTGATAACTGTATACTAAATTTGAAGACAATATCTCAATTCGTTCTAAAGTTATTGTGGCTATTACAAACAGACAGGCAAACAGACAGGCATACAGACCGACAGACTGGCAGACACAAAAAAAATTATCATGTTTTCTATATAATAATAACACAACAGTAGATAAACTTTGCACCCAGAAATCTTTGACTTGTGCGGGGGGGAGCTTACATACACATATAATCAAAGGACACCACCTATAACTTTTCAGCAGCCGTCCTTTCCACATTTGAATGAAAAAGACCGACTGCCCGAATACGAGACTCGAACCCGCGACCCTCTAGTCGGATTCTAGAGGTTACTCACCTCGCGAACTGAGCTATTCAGCCTGCATATTGTTACAAAGCACTTTAATAGACGTAGGTGCGGTGTTGCCACATCTCCAGAATTTCCCCAACATCTGGGAATTTTTGCACAATCTGGCAACACCGCCTCCACACCCCCCTGGGGGTGCCTGGGGTGACCCCCCTCAGGCGAAGTCTCAACCCTCTAGGACCAGAAATAACGAAGTTACCAACTTGTACCCCGTCGGAACGGATAACTGAGGTCTTCACATTCTGAACACCCTGTATATACACCCTGTATACGCAGAGAACCCTTACACCCTGTATACGCAGAGAGATCTTATAGTTCGAGAAACACCTCTTGTGTAACATAGGAGTGGTGACCACATTTGGATCACCTGTATATACATCCCCTGTATACACACGGGACCGATCTGTATTCACAGAACCTTCTAGTAAAAGAAGGTCCTAGAACGTTCTGGAATGGAACACTCTAGAAAGGAGGGGAAGGTACGGCGAGTATATAAAAGCGAAAGCAAGCCAGCCCGAGTTAGTTCAGTTCAGTAAGAGAATGTGGTAGTGACTTGAAGAAGCAGTGTAAAGTGTTAAGAGAGTAGCTACTGTAGTACCAGTGTAGACTTGTGTGCAGATTAGTAATTGTAAGGGCAGTAAATTAAGTGTTTTTGTGAGAGAGACATTCTAGAAATTTTATTGTATCCATATTTAGAGTGTAAATAAAGTTGTTTTGTTAAAATTAAAAGTCTCACTTATCCAGAACCCGGAGAAAACGTAACAATTTGGTGTCAGAAGTGTGGGATAAGTGAGTGAAGAAGTGGACAACTAAGTTAGCTGTAAATGGTAAACACTAGATCGACTGACTACGACGAGATGGCTGAAATCAAAGAGTTGATGGACTTACTGAAGAAGCAACGCGAAGAAGACGAACAACGACGACAAGAAGAAGAAAGAAGACGGCGCGAAGAAGATGAACGACGACGGCAAGAAGACAAAGAAGAACTCAAGAAGCAACGCGAAGAAGACGAACAACGACGACAAGAAGATAAAGAAGACCTCAAGAGGCAACGCGAAGAAGACGAACAACGACGACAAGAAGATAAAGAAGAACTCAAGAAGCAACGTGAAGAAGACAAAGAAGACCTCCGAAGTATGTTCCACAATATGAGAGTCGATGTAAAAGAAGAAATTGAACAGATCAACGAACAAATAGAAAATGTGAACAGGAAAGTAGAAAATGTAACAGAGGATTTGAATAAACAATGGGAAGAAGTTGAAGGATTGAAAGAACAAATAAAGATGATGATGAAAGGCACAGACATCAGACATAAAGAACTGACAGAACAGGTGATGGGTCAGACTGATAGAACTCAGCCAAGAGGAGTTACTGGAACGTCTCCAGTTCAAAATCGTCCGGAAGAAGATATGCCAGCCGTGCAGCAGCTTCATGGAACCCTAAAGCCGCCGACTTTTGACGGAGAAACATCGTGGCCCATGTACAGGAGGCAGTTTGAGGCGGCAGCTCTCAGCAATGGGTGGAGCGAACAACAGGCAGCCACTGCTTTAATTCTCTCGCTTCGAGGTAAAGCCCTAGAAATCCTCCAGAACATCCCGGAGTCGAAACAGCAAAACTACTTAACAGTGATACAGGCCCTAGATTTGAGATATGGTAACAAGTACATGAGCCAGGTCTACCAGACACAACTAAAGACAAGGGTCCAGAAGCCAAACGAGACTCTGCAAGAATTTAGTGCCGAAGTGGAGAAACTTGTGCGACTGGCATATCCTCAAGCCCCAAAAGAATTTGTCAACCAGATCACCGTCCAGACCTTCATCGATGGGGTACTTGACGGTGAAATGCAACAAGCTTTAAGGCTCGGAAGGTTAAAAACACTTACAGACTGCGTCATTTATGGTTTGGAATTTGAAGCAGCCAAGAATGCATCTCAACCTCGCCGCAACAGGCTGCGCGAAGTGAAGGAGATAGAGGACCATGCAGACGCGACAGAGGAACTAAGGCAAGAAATGAAGTTGATGAAGGAAGCCATAAGCAAGCTCACTGCAACGGTTGGAGCACGTAAGACGAAATCAGATTGGTCGCACATAGAATGCTACAAGTGTGGTAGGAAAGGGCACATAAGTAGGCAGTGCTCACAAACCCAACAGGTGGCATGCAGAAGACAAGAATACACCAACAGGGAGCGCCATCAGGGAAAACGACCTGACGCCAGTGTAAGGGGGCGGCAGCTGGCATGCGAGACCCAAGGCCCCAAGGTCAGGGTCTCCACTATCCGACGCTACCACGAGAGCCTCGTTATACCTGGCAGCATAGACGGAAGACAATGCAGTTTCACCATCGATACTGGTGCCACTAGATCCGTTGTACGTCCAGACATGTTGCCAAACAGGTCGGCACTCACGACCAACAAACAGCCTGTGTTGGAGACGGCAAAAGGAGATAGGATACCCGTGCATGGAGAGGCCACTGTTTACATTAGGCTGGGCAGTACTGAGCTACAGGTAAGGGCTGTTCTCGCAGAAATCGTCGACGAATTTATTCTGGGCCTGGATTTAATGGAAGAGTTCGATGTCCTTTCAGTAGACTTCCAGAATAAGATCTTGAAAATCGGTAACGAAGAGTTGTATTTATCTCCACCAACAGGCGAAGCTAATCCCAGGGTGAGACTTATTGTCGACGAAGATACACGGATTCCTGGTAACAGTGAGAAGATTGTCAGAGCCAGGCTAGAGAAGAAACTTGATGGTATGACTGCTCTCATAGCGGAGCCCCTAAAAGATAGGCATGATGGTGCCCTCGTCGCACGATGCTTAGTAGACCCGAAGAGGACAATACCCATAAGAGTGGCTAACGTACAAACTAACAGGGTCACATTGAAGAGAGGTGAAGTTATCGCCACTTGCGAACCCATTGACCGAGTGACGTTGTCCAAAAACGTGACACCCACTGCATTAGACAGAAGACTGCCAGTAGAAATAGTAGAGCGGTTCAAGAATTCATGGGGCCAATTGAACAATATTGAGATGGAGATGGCCCTGAAGTTCGTATTGGAGGAGGCCGATATTTTCGCTCAAGATAAAATCACAGGTCGTACGAGTCTAGTGCAACACAGGATTAATACTGGCGACGCAAGACCAATTAGACAGCCGCCGAGAAGACTGCCTTTTGCCAAGCAATCAGAAATCAAGGCGATGGTTAACGAAATGCTGGAAGATGGTGTGATCGAGGAGTCTAATAGTCCTTGGTCGTCCCCAGTAGTTTTGGTCACCAAGAAAGACGGCACTATGAGATTTTGCGTGGACTATAGGAAGCTGAATGATGTCACCAAGAAAGACAGTTATCCCCTGCCCCGGATCGACGACACTTTGAACACTTTGGCCGGATCAAAGTGGTTCTCTACATTAGACCTGAAAAGTGGTTACTGGCAAGTAGAACTCCATAAAGAGGATAAGGAGAAGACTGCTTTTTCAACCGGGAATGGGTTGTACCAATTCAAGGTCATGCCATTCGGCCTGTGTAATGCTCCTGCCACCTTCGAACGACTAATGGAGTTAGTGCTGAGAGGACTGACATGGGAAACATGCCTGGTGTATCTTGACGATGTCATGGTGATTGGAAGGACTTTCGATGAACACCTGTCGAATCTGAAGCAAGTCTTCTCCAGGCTGAGAGGTGCCAATCTGCAACTCAATCCCAAGAAATGCGTCCTCTTCCAGAAGAAAGTGAGTTTCCTTGGACATGTCGTTTCTGAGAAAGGGATAGAAACCGATCCAGAGAAAATAAAGGCAGTAAGAGACTGGCCTGTGCCGAAGAACAAACATGAGGTCAGAAGTTTTCTGGGACTTTGCAGCTATTACCGACGCTTTGTGAAGTACTTCAGCAGCATTGCGAAACCTCTGCATAGCCTGACTGAAAATAAGGCCGAGTTCATCTGGTCACCAGATTGCCAAGAGTCTTTTAGAGAGCTCAAACATCGTCTTCTCACTGCTCCTGTGCTGGCTTATCCTCAGGACGAAGGACTGTTTATACTGGACACCGATGCTTCCCAGTATGGCATTGGGGCAGTACTCTCACAGCTCCAAGCCGGAGAAGAAGTTGTGATAGGCTACTTCAGCAAAACGTTCGGAAAAGCAGAAAGAAATTACTGTGTAACCCGGAAAGAACTGCTGGCAGTTGTAAGATCCATCGAACATTTCCACAGCTTCCTGTACGGAAGAACATTCCGCGTGAGGTCGGATCACTCTGCTCTGCAATGGCTTCTGAACTTTAGAAATCCCGAAGGACAGATAGCACGATGGATAGAGAAACTGCAGAGCTACGACTTCCGGATTGAACATCGAAGAGGAAGGAGTCACGCCAATGCAGACAGCCTGTCAAGAAGACCATGTTCAGTGCATGAATGTAAATTTTGCGAGCGACAAGAGAACAAAGAGATCGACAAAGTAACTCATCAGATCAAACAACTGGTGACGGAAAAGGAGAATAATACCGATCTAGACGTAAATCTTGAATACATCAGAGACGCACAGAAGACAGATCCAGACTTGAAAAATATTAGAGAATGGCTACAGAAAGGGAAAAGACCTGAGTGGCACGATGTGTCCCGGTTTGGGGCGGAGGTTAAAGGCTACTGGCTACAATGGGACTCATTGTGTCTAAAGAATGACATGATCACTCGAAAATGGGAAACTGCCGATGGTAGAGACTGTATATACCAGACCGTTGTGCCAAGTGAGTGCATAAGCAGTGTTCTTCAAGAGTTACACAATAGTAGAAGTGGAGGCCACTTTGGAGTCAACAGGACTCTTGCCAGAGTGAGAGACCGCTTCTATTGGATAAACTGCCGAAGGAGCGTGGAAGAATGGTGCAAAAGATGTGACCAATGTGCTTCAAAGAAAGGACCAAAGACCCGAACCAGAGGAAAAATGATGCAGTACATCTCAGGTACACCGTGGGAGAGAGTTGCCGTAGACATCGCAGGACCTTTTCCCATCACGGAGGCTGGGAACAGATACATAATGGTGGCGATGGACTACTTCTCGAAATGGCCTGAAGTTGCGCCGATCCCCAACCAAGAGGCAACGACCGTAGCAGAAGCCCTGATGGAAAATGTCATATCACGGCATGGCGTACCCTTGGAGATTCACACCGACCAGGGCCGGAATTTCGAATCAGAGGTCTGGAAGAGCCTAATGGACTTGCTAGGCATAAAGAAAACGAGAACAACGCCACTCCACCCTCAATCAGACGGCATGGTAGAACGGCATAACAGGACCATCAATCAGTATCTTGCTATGTTTGTCGACGAGAATCAGAGAACCTGGGACAAGCTGATACCTCTGTTCCTCCTAGCTTACAGAAGCTCTCAGCATTAATCTACCGGCTACACTTCATCCATGATGTTGACCGGCAGAGAGATGCGGTTACCGATCGACATGACGAGACCACCACCGAACGAGGACATAGCGGACCTAGCTACGTTACCTGAGTATGTCGCCGACCTAGAAGGAAAACTGCGCACTATACACAGATGTGTCAGAGATAGGCTCCTCTTAAGCAGTGACCGGATGAAGATGCGCTTGGACCGCAGAGCAACACCCCATACATTCAAGGAAGGTGATGCAGTGTGGCTGTACCAACCAACAAGGAGAAAGGGCCTCAGTCCCAAACTTCAGAAACCATGGGAAGGGCCATACTTGGTGACTAAGAAAATTAACGACCTAGTCTACAGAATCCAGCTGTCTCCAAGAACTAAACCCAAAGTTGTTCACATAGAGAGGTTGAGTCCCTATCGGGGCAACGAACCCCCAAGTTGGCGGCCGGTAAATACTGTTCGGGACGAACAGTCTTAAGGAGGGGGGCAGTGTTACAAAGCACTTTAATAGACGTAGGTGCGGTGTTGCCACATCTCCAGAATTTCCCCAACATCTGGGAATTTTTGCACAATCTGGCAACACCGCCTCCCCACCCCCCTGGGGGTGCCTGGGGTGACCCCCCTCAGGCGAAGTCTCAACCCTCTAGGACCAGAAATAACGAAGTTACCAACTTGTACCCCGTCGGAACGGATAACTGAGGTCTTCACATTCTGAACACCCTGTATATACACCCTGTATACGCAGAGAACCCTTACACCCTGTATACGCAGAGAGATCTTATAGTTCGAGAAACACCTCTTGTGTAACATAGGAGTGGTGACCACATTTGGATCACCTGTATATACATCCCCTGTATACACACGGGACCGATCTGTATTCACAGAACCTTCTAGTAAAAGAAGGTCCTAGAACGTTCTGGAATGGAACACTCTAGAAAGGAGGGGAAGGTACGGCGAGTATATAAAAGCGAAAGCAAGCCAGCCCGAGTTAGTTCAGTTCAGTAAGAGAATGTGGTAGTGACTTGAAGAAGCAGTGTAAAGTGTTAAGAGAGTAGCTACTGTAGTACCAGTGTAGACTTGTGTGCAGATTAGTAATTGTAAGGGCAGTAAATTAAGTGTTTTTGTGAGAGAGACATTCTAGAAATTTTATTGTATCCATATTTAGAGTGTAAATAAAGTTGTTTTGTTAAAATTAAAAGTCTCACTTATCCAGAACCCGGAGAAAACGTAACAATATGTTTCAAGACTTTTTACGACGTTAAATATTTTTTTTAAATTGTTGTCGCCGATGCCATAATTCCACATGCATTGGCGATGTGGAGGTAATGAACGAACACGAGTTTGTGATAAAGATTTGTATTCGCGTAAAAGACGAAACCGGTTACAGAGAAGAAAATAAGGGTAAAAGTTTACTTTCCGAGTATTCGATTCTTATGAAATTTTGTATCCAAATGTGTTTTGTGGTGTAAATGACGAAAATCACAATCAAAATGAGGACAGAAGCAAACTTTTGAAGTTATTTTGATTTGTTTTTGTAAAACATAAGTATTTTACTCACATTTGCGACATGTTTTTGTCATATTTTACACATTTTCTTGAAAATGTGTGAATGTCTAATTTAGCCGCAGCCAAGCAATTTCGACTATACATACATACATACACATTTTCGGGGATCGTTCGTTTTATATCAAGCTAAAAAAGATCCTCTATTATAATTCATTTTCATATAGTTGGTGCACGCCTTATAGTTTTTACGTGTCTGTAGATTTCTCTTCTTTTAATCGATAATCAATCCTAAGTTGACGTTGACATTGGACATATAAAATCAACTTCATGTCATACATTTTGACATCTGACTTAATTACAAAAAGTTATTTGGTAATATATTTTTTTAACGAAACCTGAAAACCTTGAAAAATGAATATGTTCAGTGAAATAAGGTACTAAAGCATTAAATTAGTTAGTATATTTATATTGGTTATGTGAAGCGAGATATGCACCAAAACATATCGAAAATGTCAGGACTTTTCTTACAAAAAAATCCAAATAACTCCAAAAGTTTGCTTCTGTCCTCATTTTTGTTTGTGATTTACGCCATCTACACTCCAAAACACGCTTGTATATAAATTTTATAGGAATGCGGAAAGTATAGTTGTATACCAAAATAAGCACTTGTGAAACCAGAAAAATCTTTCTATACATCTGTATTTATATGATTTTTTTGCTAGAACTTTTTTACCGAATAGTTTACTAATTTCCAGTAACTTATTCATCTTTAAATTATATGAAAAAAAAAAGTTCTGCCAACCTAGTTAAATACCAATTTTAAAAACTGAGTACCTACTAATATGAAGGTTTGCAAAGTATCTTCATAAAAATACGTTTGTAAAGTTTAGGGCATTTACTAAAAATGATCTAGAAATAGTTTCGATACTGCACTTTGCAAGCGCTAGGCATTCGGTAGCTAATAAACAAATTTCTTGGCATGCGCTACTAGCGCCACTATTGCAGCAAGACACGCCCTGCATAAAAACTGTTTACACTTGACGTCCCCGAAAGGATTATTATATACACAACTTTGTAGTCTCCTAAAAGCCGCATAGTCGAATAGAGCATTATTCGGGGACAGTCCTCATAATGATGCTTATATACGCATAATTTGTCAGGACGGTCCTTGAAAAGCGCAAAAGTCCCCGAAAAGATGATTAGATCGCTAAAATGGTCCTCGAAAAGGAGCGAATACGTATATATATATATATATATATATATATATATATATATATATATATATATATATATATATATATATATATATATATATATATATATATATATATATATATATATATATATATATATATATATATATATATATATCGAACCGAGAATTCACAAAATAATGGGCTGATTTTAATAAGATTTGGTAGGTACCTACCTTTTATAAGTACCTTGGACAAGTTCGTTAGCCAGGAAAATGTGACCAGTTTTTCCGGGAAAATGTTTACATCTTCGAAAAACGGAGCTACGACAACCAAATTTGGTACTCAAGTTTACACTATCAAACTACATGCCGAAATTCAGATCTCTAAATCAAAAGGGAAAAAAATTATAAGCAGTTAAAGAAAAAAAATTGCGTGCCAGTGATGTCCAACGAAGTACACAAAACCAAAATATTTTGTGTGGATAACAAAACCTATTGTATATTAGAGGCGAAGATTCAAGTTTTCTTGTCGCAAAAAGGTTATTAAATAGCAGGAAAATTACTTGTAAAATTGTATGGTTTTTCTTAAAACGTCAAAATGGCAATTTGAAACGTCAAATTGTTGGCAAATTTTCGTAAAAAAATTCATTTTGTAAGCTGCGACTGAATTTTAAAAATATCTCTTCAAATAGCCCGAACTAGGCCCGCTAGAATAATTACCCGGGGTCAATTTCAGTTTTTACATGTTTACATATATACAGGCTCGTGAATTTCTGCAGTAAAGCTCAATATATCCCTTATTATTCAAGATACAACAAAATATTATATAAGTTCATTATAGGGCGTTTTGAGCGCGATAGGTCAGAAACACATGACATCCAGCATAGAATAAATAGTAGCCCATCAGAATCGTAGACGATATTGTGGTGATTGCGAACCGCTCCTTTTTGAAGTTTGAATGAATAAGTGAGAAATAATATAAGATTAAAGCCATTTTTAAGTTAACCTATATTCTATATACGTTCTTTAAATCTCAACATTTTAAAGTTGTGAATTGTAATCTCTTTTGTGTAATTATTGATCACAACCTCGTGTAATTAATAAAAATGTGCATATTTTGAATACGAATGCTCATTGAAAATTGATTTTATGCACTTCTCCATTTTTATTAAATAAAACCTATAATTTGCCTAGCAAGTATTCTGAAACAAAAAGCGGAATCACTCCAAAAACCACAAAAATAATAACAGAGTTATGCGCTAGATACGTATTTCGACAACGAAGTCGTCTTCATCAGTAGCTGTCGCTAAACTAACTGTATGGGCAAAATTATTCTATTTATATACCTAAATTGTACACTAAAAATGATGTAATCCCGATGATGCAATACCGGATGATGATGCAATATGATGCCTCAGTACCGGATGATGTAACATCGGGTGACTTAATTCAAGGACTATTGTTGTGTCAGTGGATACGCCCAACCGATTGTGTCGATGTTGAAAGTAACCATGGATTATTTCGTGCTATTTCAAAAAGTGCTGATTTGATCGGACCCGTGTCTGAATTCATCATATTCTATGAATTCACCTTGCAGGCGTACAAACTTTCTAAAGCATCCAGCTTGCAATAATCCGTGGTTGTCTTCAACAACTTAAGATTACTATCACCTACCCTATGTCCAGAGTCAATCATGTTGGGCAACGCTAGATTTTTCTGCTCTATTGAATCTAAAATGAGCTATGTGCTCTTGGAATCTTGTTGTTATTGATTTCTGCGTTTGCCCAATATTGATTTTCTCGCAATTTTTACAAGATCTTTGCTAAATGCCTGATTCTTGTCTGAAGTTAATAGTATCCTTTGGCCCACCCAAAAGGTTCTTCAAATTATTAACTTTATAACACCTCTCAAGTCATTATCTCAATATTTTCTCTAACCCTTTTGTAAGAAAAGGATAGAAAGGAAGTACAGCAAACTTTTTAGGTGGCTTATGGGATTCAGGCTTTAATGTCGTAATGTTACCCATCAACATTTTCCACCTATGCTTAGTAACTAATCTATATACAATGTCTAGAGAGAAACCAGTAGAAATCGCAATATCTATCTCTTCAAATTGAGAAATCAACAGTCAAAAAGTGAACTGCGAACTGTAGGAGATTTGAGGAGGAAAGATTGTTTCTATTTAAAAGCAGATAAAGGCAACCAAATTATTATTCTTGATAAGGTTGAATACTTTGATAGAGTAGAAAATCTCATCAGGACCAGTCCTTATCGGTAAATAGCAAAAGACCCTTTTCCTGGCATGACAACTCAGTTTAAAAATAGTCAAAAGTTGCATTAATTTAATAGATGAGAATACCAGGAGGAGGGTCACCTTATCCAATCTAATTGTACCTTGCATATATTGCCTCCCGAAGGTACATAAGCTGGGGAATGAAATGAGAGCGATATTATCTGGTACCAGTCCCCTGACTTTCAAAAATTCCATTGAATTCATTAATAGAATCAAAGATATTAAGTTAAAACCAAATGAAGTATTGATCTCTTTGGATGTCAGGTCGTTGTTCCCCAGCATCCCTATCAATATAGCTCTTCAGTATCTTTGGTACATGCTTCATGATAACCAGCTATCGGACATGCAAGTGGAAGAATATATTAAGTCAACTTCGCTATACATGTCTGCGAGTTTCTTTCGGACCAGCGAGCAGTTTTGTCAGCAGACAGAGGAACCACAATGGGAAACCCATTGTCTCCCTTCATTGCCGAACTCTTCATAAGCTGATTGGAGAGTGACTTGGCTGGAGCAGTGGAGTATTTTCCGACGGTATGGTTGAGATATGTCGATGATATTTTTGCCATATTTGACCTCAGTAAAGATAGCATCAATGATTCTGTTAATAAGTTGTGAGTAGATTCTGTTCAATCAAGTTTACTTACGACATGGAGAACAACGACCAATTACCCTTCCCTGGTACTCTTGCGGGCCCGGAAGAGGAAACCTAGTTTCTTAGCATACGCTTCTGCAATTGATGTGACATGTCGGTGTCAATTGAGATTTCGATCCACAGAAATGCCAACAAGTGAAAAGGACTCATTACTTTGAATAACTTGGTTGTTCATTGTGATGGGTCCAGGGCTGGTATATCTCTTATGAGAAAGAAAGCAAGACTGAGATTTGGTGGGGTTGAATTGTACAAGATTTCTACTTCCCCAGTCTAATATTTTTTGGAGATCCACAGAGACAGAACCCTCCATGAGTCTGTGATCCACATCTAACTGGGCTAAAGAGACAGGCTTAGAATATTGTATATTTGAGTGGAGGGTGCTGTCGTCCGTGTAACTGTGAACTGGGTTAGATGTGCTAGAGAGGAGGTCATTGATGTGGAGAAGAATCAAAGTAGGGGCTAAAGCTGAATCTTGAGGGACCCCTGCATTAATTGGATGCAGTTTAGAGAAATGGCCGTCCACGACAACAGAAATGCTCCGGTTGGAGAGGAAATTTGCTGTCCAGGTACAGAGTTTTGGTGGTAGGCCATAGGCCGGAAGTTTATTAAGCAGCGCTGCGTGCCAGACCTGGTCGAATACTTTGGATATGTCTAGAGCGACAATCTGGGATTCACCGTGTAGTTCGATAGACTTGTTCCAAAAATGGGTAACAAAGGAAAGGAGGTCAGCAGTTGATCTGTGCTGACGGAATCCATACTGCCTGTCGTGCATTAGACTGTGTTTTTCAAGAAATTTTAGTAATTCGGTATCTATATACTTTTCCATCATTTTAGAGACGACTGAAAGGAGAGAAATAGGCCTGTAGTTGCTAGGAAGCGCTTTTGATTATCTCTTGGGGATGGGTTGTACTCAAGCAGTTTTCCAGTTACTAGGGAATACGCCTCTATTGTAAGATGTCTGAAACAGACGACTCAGAGCAGGAGCAAGTTCTGGTGCGCATTTTTTGAGAACAATTGCTGCGATCTCGTCAAAGCCAGAGGCTTTCCTGGTATTAAGAGAAGAAAGCATCTTTCGTACCTGTTTAGTTTTGAAAATGATATCAGTCATTTTATGTGCGACATTGAGGACTGTTGGTGGTTGAACATTTGGAGGTGGGTTGAGAGTAGAATTTCCGGCGAAGGAGGCAAAAAGTTCAGCCTTGCCCAGGGCGGTAGAAACAATTTCATCCCCTGAAACAAGAGGTGGTAACGTGCTCTTGCAGAAATTATTCCAAATAGATTTAGCAAGAGTTCAGAAGCGTTTGCTGCCGTTGGAACTTGAGAGTTTTTGATGTTGTTATTAAACGAGTTTTTTGCTTCGGAAAGAATGCGGACATAGCGGTTTCTTGCATCGTTAAATGCTTGACAGTTTTCTTGACTGGGAGTGTGTAGAAGCGTTTTGTGAGCTTTAACCTTTTCAAGTCTGGCCTTGTCACAGGATTTAGAGAACCAGGGATTTTGAGTGGCTGAAGAGGTTTTCTGTGTACGTGGAATAAATAATTCCATGCCAGCTTGGATAATTTCGGTGACGTTTTGTGAGATATCAGAGGGGTCAAGATGAGAGAAGCAGACAGATGCCCATGGAAATGAGGAAAAGTAATCCCACATTTCGTCCCAGTTCGCGGAGTTGTAGTGCCAAACGATACGTGGGTGTGATGACTGTGTGACCTCGGGTTGCATTGCGCAGGAAGCAGTGACCATGCCGTGGTCTGAGCGACCAAGGGGGGCGGTGACTGATGTATTACAGCAAAATACACTGGAGCGATACAACCTACAGGCCATTGACACCGAAATAAATTAATCTCACTGGATCAATTTATATTAAAATTAAATGCTTATAAAAATAATATTAGGATATTGTATCTAAATCTTAGGCTGGCCGTTTTTAGTAAGATATTGTTCCTGAACAGTGATCGCTAAATTTTCATGGTGTAACATTTTTGTAGCAAGCAAGGCGAGTCAATTGTTTTAAAACTTACCTATTTAAAGATTTTAAATCAGTATCACACTTTACATTATTTTCTGAAACCAAATAGCATTAGTAAAAGTCTCACAGTTTTTCAGTTTTTTTATTTTTGGCTTCGAAAACCCCTATCTTATTCCACTATTTTCCATGCCACCTGTACAAATGGTAATACTTTTCTGGTTTAAAAAAATATGCCTTAAAAATGTACCATCAGATAAGTAAAAGAAGTTTTTATAAGCACTTGTAATTTTTCAGAAAAAAAGCGACTGCCAAATTTTCATGACCCGATTCTCACAGTTGGTGGTGTAAATTTTTTTTATCAAGCAAGACACCAGATCACCAGTTGTAAAAACTTGCCTACTTATTTAATGTTTTTAATTGGTATTACACTTTACATTTGCCCACTGAAATAAAAATATATTGCTACCAAACTGCTAAAAAGTTATTTTTGCCAAATCAATATTCTCACCACAATTAATCTAATCACAGCGCACACAAGATTGCCTAAGTATTATCCACATTGTTAATAAAAGCAGCGACACGTGTTTATTCGCAGTGTAACTAGCTCCCCTTGGGATTAGCAGCATGATGACGTTACAGGAGAGATAATACTTGACCACTTGCGACGAGTAAAAAAACAGGTAGTGACACCACAGCATAATTTTCTTATTATGTTGGCTGCCACTGCTTTATTCACATACGTTTTTACCACTTCCTTTTTTTATCCACTTAGCTCAAATCACACCAGTTACTGCTTCAGTTTCAGGACAATTTTACTGAACTCTGTACAAAAATTATTTATTTAGTACGCTAGTACATCAATTTGATAAACACCCAATTTTCAATACATTTGAACGAATGATTAGTTTCTCAACTAATAATTTACACTGCAGCAAATTCCAGATGCGGGATGCGGAGCCGAAATTTGTTCCAACGGTGTACGCAGGATAAATTGCTTGGTACAAAAATTTTACATCAAATCGCGACATGGAAATTTGGCAGAATACAACACTGAAAACACACTTATTGGATGGTACATTTATTAAGGCTTGTTATTTGAAAATAGAATGCAAAATATTATCCTTTGTTGTTAATATTAAAATACACATTTTCTGCTTTTATCCACCTCGCTGTGTGATGTTGGAAATTATACTTTTATTAGTGTGATATTCTGGAGCTTTACTTCAAATGTCACCATAAGTATCCTATCTATTATAATTAAGGACAAAAGGGACTAGAAAAATAAAATTAATACTTAAAATCCTTTATTCTTTAATATGATGATGAACATCTTGACAAAATATACAATCTTTATTTTCTCAAAGCTTATATAAAATGTATGTCGAATATAACCACAAAATAATATATAGAGAGATTCTGAAAAATGCCTGTCTTATAAACATTAAAATCCAGTAAGTGTACATACAACACTTCATAT
>OZ023263.1:109208547-109338547 GCA_964006375.1 Tillus elongatus | reverse complement strand
AGGATTACGTGTCCGTTGCCATCTTCCTTTAGCTTGACGTTTTCTGCTATCAGTCATCGCACTTGCAGAGGTATCTGGTTCACTGATAAGTTATTGTCTGTAACTGACAGGGTGCTTTTCCAGGCTGCTTCTTGGATCGGCTTGGTAAAATACCATAATGTATCATCAAGTTCATTCGGTTGCTTTATAGCCAGATTTAAGTTTATGTTATTTTCAAAATATTGCTGGTGTGATTCCCAGTTAGTTCCAGAGGTCGTTAATGTAGCATTTCGTTCCTTTTTTTAAAACTGTAGTGCTTAAAGTAGCTACCACTGGTGTATGATCCGACGATTAATCTGGAGGGGTTGCTCCGCTTATATAACATGCAACTACATTTGTCACAAAAAAAGTCGAGTACATCAGGTATTATGTTTGGATTTGTTGGCAAATATGTAGGCTTGGCCGTTGATACCACACTATAATTTTTAACCATTATTGCTTTTAATAGATTTCGACCTTTAGGTGTTATTAGTCTAGAACCCCAGTAAGTGTGCTTCGCATTCCAGTCCTCTCCAACAATAAATCTAGGGCCGAGGGTTTGGAAAAAATCTTTGTATTGGTCTTCACTTAGTGTGTGTCTTGGTGGAGAATATAGTGCTGATGCATCAAAACTCTAGGTTTCTGTATCCACCTTAATAGTTGTTGCTTCAATTTCAGTCGTTACGTATGGGGGTAGGACGCCATGTTTAATGTTGCTTCTGATGAGAACTCCAGTACCTCCATGTGCGGTGCGATCTGGGTGATTTGTAGCATATGTAGAGAAGAGCGGTATGCAAAATACTGACTTATTTGTGAAGTTGGTTTCAGAAATCAGCATTATATCTATTTTGTTAATGTTGACAAATGTTTTAGTTCTTGTTTACGACTAGTTAGTCCGTTGGTGTCCCATGTTGCAATTCTTATGAATTTTGCCATTTCAGTTGAAATTATTAACAACTCTTGATAACAGATTAAGTATAATCTGGTTTTGATTCATCAGTTATGTGAGTAGGGATTTAAATTCGCCCAGGAAATTAGTAAGCGTGTTTTCAAGGGTATTTTGATGGTCATCTGTGTAAACAGGTTGCCTTTGTTTGAGTACTCGATTATATAGCGCTCTGCTTGGGCGAGGTTCAGTGTAGTCGCTAGGTACTTCTGTGTTTATATTATCTGCAACATGTATGTTTTGGTGGTCTTGTGTTAGATTCAGTTGCTTTTGGTGGTATCTTCTAGTCAGATTAGGATTTTTGGGTTTCATGAGGTCCCTGTATATGGTGCAACCTTTGTAATTTGCTGGATGGCTTCCCAGCTATCTATTAATATATCTATTGCTAATTTTTCACAAAACAGCGCTACCTACCTAGATTTTTGTAACAAAAGGAAATAGCATTAATCAATAATTATTATCCAATAAGCCTATCAGCAAAAACCAACTTAGACAATCATAACATAAGCACTAAAGTAATCTAGTAAATCAAAAGAACCATTCAAAATGGTTTTAATTTTGTTGTATGCACGATTCACGCACTTTTCCTATTCGTTTTAAGGAATTTACCAAAACAATGGGATGATTTTGTAATTAGCAAAAACTTTCTCTTATTGCGTTTCCTAAATCTTAAATATTATCATAATGAACTTTGTAAATGTTGTTCTCCAGATATCTCCATAGAAAGAAATGCAATATAGACAAGTCTGGGGACCATCTTATAGGTTCCAATCCATTGATTTCGAAAATTATTCTCTAGAAACAACCTCGCCATTTCAGAACTGTGTGCAGGAGTCCCGACTTGTTGAAAATTAATTTCGTTTACATGCGCTAAAGGAACATCATCGAGCAAATCAAGTATAGCTGTCTCTAAAATTTCAACATAACGATTGTCTGTTAGGTTTCCCCCAAATATATAATGTTTTTATCTGTGTTTCTAATATGAAGCGAGACACATTTAGACCAAACCTGCCCTGCTATCTTCTGGGAAATATTTGGTGTTGGTTTTCCTGGGACCAGAATCTGCCGTTGTGCCTATTAAATATACCAGAATGATTAAAATAAGCTTTATCTGACAATATAACCATCATTACAAAATCTCTTGCTGATACCAACTGCAGAAGTCGAGATGAGCATCCCCAGGGTGTAGATGCTGGGCAAGCCTAAATTTGTATGGGTGGTATTTGTGTGTTGAAACACCTACGCTCCTTTCAATGACTCTACTACAGGAGTTTGTAGGGTATGCTTCTACATTAGTCAAACTGTGACTTCCTCAACCTCTCAATTTTCTTTATTATATGTTTTTGAACAAGGTTTGTTAAATGATCTGTGACCAAGTAAATTCTCTCTTATTCAGTAAAACGTGGATGTACTGGGTTGCCTCCTTTCTGGATATATAAATAAAAATGAAGCAATAATATTTAAACCTAACTGAAAATAAACTATTTACCTGTTAAAATACATCCCCATTGCCGCTTCAACACTTTCATTACTTTACTTAATATAAAACAAGCTTCTTAGCCAACAAGGTTGTTTTATATTAAGTAATGAAATATATTATACGATATGTTTATCGTATTTGTCAAAATCTTTGAAAGTTTGGTTTATTGCCAGTTACAAATATACCTTCACACAATAAATATATTAAAAAAAACAGCTAAATTTTAAAATGAAACACAAAATTTATATAATTAGGACAAGCAGTGACAAGCCATAGAACAAATTTTGGGAACTGTCACTTGCTTTCACCTAAACGATACACAGCAGCATTTTTGAATAGCATACTGCAAAATTTTGATTCCGAATTAAGAAAATTAGGATTTTTTGTGGTTTATTAAAATAGACCCATAATGTAAAAAATTTTGAGAAGCTTGTGAAAATACAAATTAATTTATTGACAAATATACAGGCTGTGTCCCATTTACAAAAATCAAACATTGGTCAATATTTCAAAAACAGTAATATTTAGAAAAAACTAACTACGCCACTAGATTCTACGTAAAAAGTTCTAACAGGATATATTTTGACCTTTTTGACAAGACAACTGAAACACAAGAGGTACATGAAAATGCAATATTTTCAATATTGCCCTGAAGCTCGGAAACTAAGAGGGCTACGACAATTTTGTTTCTGGCATCTTTCATTTCACAAAAAAGTAGCCCAGGTTCGCGAAAACCGCAACTAATAACCGAGATACCCAGCAATTGCAACCAAAATGGGACAGCCTGTACAGTAAAATATAAATATTTTCAATTTTATTTTGCCTCGTCATGCTCTACAAGGTAAATTAGGTAGCAAAAAGATAGCAAGCATTTGTGAACCAATCTGTTATATTTTTTAAAATTCGCATGAGTTTTAATTTAAGCGAGTGAAAAAGAGAAAAAAACTATGTACCTGCACTTTGGAACATTCTTTCATATGGCCATCCTGGGGTATGGTATTCGTAACTACTACAGCCTCAAAACAGGCATTATTTATTCTTGATATTGCAGGCCCGGAGAAAATTCCATGAGTTAATATGGCATAAACTTTTGTAGCACCAGCTTCCATAAGTTTTTCGGCAGCATGGCATATGGTACCACAAGTATCTGCCATATCGTCCACTAAAATAGCTACCCTGTCTTTAACATCACCCACTAAAACCATCGAAGCTACCTCATTGGCCTTCTTTCTCTCTTTGTGGATCAAAGCGAACTCTACATTTAGCCTATCAGCAATGGAAGTAACCCTCTTAGCACCTCCAGCATCGGGAGAAACAATTATACTGTTCCTCCATTCGGCTATGTTTTCTTTAATCCATTTGAGGACAGCTGGTTCTGCATACAAGTTGTCAACGGGAATATCGAAGAAACCCTGGATCTGAGAAGCGTGCAAGTCCATAGTTATAATATGGTCAGCCCCTGCCACAGACAGCATATTGGCAACCAGTTTTGCTGAGATTGGTGCACGGCTCTGCCAAAAAACAACACTTTATATAGAAATTATATTTTTGTTAGTTTGTTTATAGAAGTTGATTAGCATTATTTCTAGACTTTGCCTTTTTTTGCAAATTATTTAAGTATCCAGAGTTACCTTAAATTTTGATATGTATTTTTTTTTTGGACTGATGAAGTCAGTATTATTGCTATTATTATAATAATTATTAAAAGGCACTCGAAATTAAGAGTTGATTATAAATAAATGATACCATATGCACAAGATTTTTGATCCTCTCTTATAATCTAGTGGAACCAACTTATAGAAGTAATCACATATTTTAATTTTGTTGATTTTTAAAATCTGCTAGTTGGTAGACAATGTACGCTTATTTACAACATATTTTATAAAAGATTAATTTTGCAATGGTATACATTTGATTCTATGATAAAAACTAAGAGACTAAAAATGACAGCTTATAAAACAGGTTGCAAAGGAATACATTTTGTATGTTTAAAGACAATTTTTCTAAAAACAAAGTATGTGTGCCTTTTGTTAATATATATATATATATATATATATATATATATATATATATATATATATATATATATATATATATATATATATATATATATAATGTATTATTGGAAATTATGTAAACTTTGGAACCTATGATGAGAACCCATAAGGACACCCTGGAGAAACCTAATTGACTACAACTCATTCTTTATTCCAGTGATCTTTTGCCATTAAAGTTGACTGTATCAGAGAATGAATTAACTTTTTTTTGTTGTAAATTGGACTTCTAAAGTTAATAATATACGTGTGTATAATGTTATATAATTTGGCCAGAAACAAATCATGCACAAATAAGCTAAGAAGTGAAATATATTTTTCTAATCATTTACCCAGACAAAAATTCTAAATTCTAATATTTATTCTAAAAAAATCCAACATCACAAATTTATAAACTACAGACAGCCGTGTAGAGCTTAGAAAGCACCAAAAAAATGTTTAATTTTTTTTTCTGTAAATGCAAGAGGTAAGGAGATATAATTAAATAGGAAATTGTATACATTCTAGCGGTATTGTCATCTGTATCACATTAGCCTGTTTACATTTTGACTAATTTTGCTTTAGCTTTTACATTCTCAGTAACTAATACAGATAGGTAGTCTTTAAATGCACATAAATTATAACATTGCTGGTCTTTGCGTTTTATGACATGGTGAGAGTCAGTGGAAATAACTGGGGAACGAGCTGATGGACATTGAGAGTGATGAGGTTCTGGGAATGGACTCAGACCTGATGCCTACAAAGATCAGTAGAGATCTGCCTTTCAAGACCGTCTTTCCGGAAATGGAGGACTGTGAACAAAACCAAAACCTATTGAGGGTTACCTATCTCTGCTGGTACACTCACTGCTCCAAAACCGATCGGGGAGCAGAAGCCGGCGCATATGGGAGCAACACTGATGCAAGAATATCGTCTGTGCCATCGAGATGTGTGCAAGGAAATTATACAAAACTATTGCACACACAAAACCATAAGAATATATTCAGATAGCCAAGCTGCAATAAAGGCACTGGGTTCCTACCGTTGCAATCCAAAAACGGTATGGAGCTATAAATCTGCCCTCCAGGAACTAGACAGCTGCAATGAGGTGTCGCTGGTTTGGATACTGGATCACTCGGACCTTGATGGCAATGTAGAGGCTGATGCATTTGCCAGAGGTGGTGCCCAGGAGTACATTACCGGACCAGAACCTGTGCTGCGGATATCAGCATGCTCAGCAAAACACACCTTAAAGACCTGGACAGATAGAAGGACAATGCAGCAATGGCAAAATCTGCCAGGATTAGGACACTCTAAGACCTTTCAGAGTCAAGGGCTAAAAAACTTCTAGAGCTAAACAGACAACAACTGAGAACTCTAGCCGGCCTGTATACAGGACACTACCGCTTGCGTCACCACATGCACTGAATTGGTCTCGATCAAAAGACTGAGTGTCGGCTGTGTATGGAGAGTGATGAAACAGCAGAGCATGTGCTATGTTCCTGCCCAGCTGCGGACAGGACAAGACACTTGCTCTTTGGCAAGACAAAGCTTGCATCAGAAGATCTGGGTTAACTTTCACCAACAAAAATTGTTGACCTCTGTAGGAGGCTGATTTGTTGGGCGAAATATAAGACAATTAGATGTGAGCCACAATAGGCCTTAAGGTCGCAGTGGAGGGACCATTATGACCTTTGACTATCTACCTACGGACAGACCAGGCATCTCCCAATGCGATGCGTTGTAATGTTTGAAACCAACATCGAATAAAAGGTTTGTTTACACTGTCCTAGACACCATAGGCGTCTCGAAA
The DNA here is from genome assembly GCA_964006375.1 of Tillus elongatus. NCBI lineage: Eukaryota > Metazoa > Arthropoda > Insecta > Coleoptera > Cleridae > Tillus > Tillus elongatus. The sequence continues at coordinate 109,332,257 of OZ023263.1, read as the reverse complement.
ATTAGGATTGAAATTTTCATAAATACGATTAAAATAATACAATAAAATTTAAAAGATGTTTAACCACCTATACATTATTTAAGTATACTATTAACTAAAAAGTCTGGACGCAGCAAGTGCGTTATGGTAGTGACTATTTATAGAAATGATTTCTCAAATAAAATGTTCGAAAGTCTCATTGTTGTAATGTTGTGATCGCGTCACAAGCAATTTTTTTCTATGCAAATTCAGTAAAAAGTGTTTTCATAAAAAATTTTAGAAAAAAATTAAGAAAAAACCTTCAATATCTTGCAGCTCTACAAGTTTTTCTAGAAATGACCACCTGATTTGTCTGCTGTCATGTTTTATAGATCTACAACTTGCCGGATAATTTCTTATTAATTTCATCATGTGGCAAGCACCTAGGAAAATATATACATTTTCATGGGTTACAGGATGCGGCAAATAAGCCTTTAAACCTTCTTGAATAAATGTATCTAAATTTGCTCCCAAACATTTAACCATGCTTATATTTGCAGCTGCTCCATCAAAACTTACAGAAGTAACGACTATTCTTGCTTGATGGAAAAAACTTAAGCCCGATTTAATAGGCTTGCTTTTTCTTCACGAGAAATGCCAGCTAGGAAGAAATAACCCACTGGAACTTTCCAGTGGCCATTTAAAGCAACTAATGAGAAAAGCAAAACTTCTTTAGCCTCTGGAAGCTTGTTTGAATTATTAATATTCACGCCAATATCTACGTTACCACAAAACTTTTTGCCTGTCCACTCAACTTGACGCCTTATGAACATCTCGTCGATAACTAGGTTACAAAGTACTTTGCGACCTTTTTCGGCTGCTTCTTTTCTTTTTGACTCCAAAACCGCTAATGCTTCTTAGCAGAATCCAGGAACAATTTAGAAATTGTTCGAGAATGTGGCAAAGATTTCATAAATTTTTCTCAAACGTAATTATAAACTTTAAATAAAAATTTAGGGTAATAGCAAACGACTTTACGTCTGGTGAATAGTTCCGCTGTGGACATTTTAAAAGCTGTTTAAGCAGATTTATTTGTGTAGGTAAAGAGGCCTAAAATATTACAAGCAATGATATAAATTCAATAACACTCAAAAGTGAGACGTTCAGGGATGTTTCTATATTTTCCGTAAAAGCAATACGACTTTTAAAATGCTCAATCAGCGATTTCTGGTGAAAAACTCTTAAGACGTCTTTTCTGTTGATGCAATATACTTATTTTCCTCTTTTTTTTTGTTACTCATTTAGAAATAGACCATTTAAAAAAAAATGTTTTTGGAGTTCCTGATAAAGTGAAAATATCTACAAAATAACGAAGTTTTTTTCCTAAAAAATTGACGATATTTGATAAGTTTTCAGTGAACGGAGTATAATTTAAAAAAATGGTTTCTAGTATTTTCCCTCAATTCTAAGTCCAGGCATATTAACTTACTTTTGACCTGGAGTAATGTTAGCTTTTGGTGTTAATTCAGGAGGGCTGCCAAGTGCCGCACCTGTTGAACATGATAGTTCCAAGGCAGTGAGAGTTGATGATAACAATGATTTATCTCTATTTTCTTCAAAACTATGACTGCAATTTTTATCGGGTAATTTATTAATTTTAACAATAATAAAGGTTTATGAAATAGGAAGCTAAGAAGAATTCTTCACCTTCTTTCCGCATGAGCAAGAGCTTTCATGCCAGAAGTAGAAGGCACTGGAGAACTTAAAACTGATGGGGACGCTGCGTGTTTAATACCCTTCTTCCACTTGGGTAAATAATAAAATTCTTTATGAAAATGCTGTGAACATAAATAAGAATATGTCGGCAGCGTATCTGATTTTCTATTTAAGGCAGCGCACCATGTTTATCTCCTTTCTTTAGTAGATGGAAACCTAAAAATAGTACCACCTTTGAAAATCACAAACAGCAATGTGCTTACGCTTGCAGAGACATCGTTGCCACATCCCCAGGTAATCTTCTACAAGCAATATACTTTTTCATAACTTTGCAAAAACAAAACTCAAAACCTTTATTGCAAATCAAGGTAACACATAAAAATAAATTCTCAGTATACTTGCATACTATGCACAGACAAATACAGGCCACAACTGTGGATTAATACAAATCTAGATAGTTCACATGCAGCAAGATAAAGATTTTAAATTGAGTTTTCTGATTATATTTTCATAAAGAAGGGAGAAACCAAGGAGTATAACGTTAGTAAATCTTTACATTCATAAATAAGCCCTAATGTAAGTGTAACGTCTTAAGTAACAGAAAAGTAATAAATTTATCATTCTCAACTTGTCATCATATTCGGCGATTTAAGGATGAATTATTACATAGCGGCAACGCTTGAGCCACCACCCAATCAGAGCAGAGGACCGATGTAAACATAGAGTCCCTTGAATGTTGGCTTCAAACAATTCGGCTGTGTGCCGAGTCTATTCTCTGTTATATAGTCAAAGGTTATGACCCACTCACAATTTAACCTAACCCAACCTACATGGTGAACCCAATAAAATAATTTTAGTCTTACACCTCTTTGAATGGGTAAAAGCTAACTAGGTGCATCGCCGCACTAGTTGCACAGATGGACAATACATATCTATTTATTTATCAAGTTTACAGGTAAACTCTACTTATATTCTTACAATGATGTGAAGCGTGCAACTAAATAACTTAAAACTATAAAACTACAAACTAACATGCTATAAGGAAAGAGAGCATAAAAAGTTCACACACACACACCTAACAAATACTAGAGAAAAGTTTCTGCAGTTACTGTGTCATAGATCTACAAGAAATCGACGGCTTAATTGATAATTTCCCGAAAATATGTCAAATTTAATTCATAAATAAACATACATACGGGATGTAAGGCATGCAACTGCAAACTGGAGAACAATAAGAAACTATAGCAAACCTCTACAGTTACTGTGCCATTAATCTACAAGAAACCTGCAAGTCAATTTTAATTCTCCGGATTTGCTCCAAACAAGTCCAAATCTATTAATTCATTACAAGCTTTTATTCAACATCACACCTGTTGTATGTTTGTTTGTTAGTATGTTTAGGTCAAATTAAGTCAATTTTGAACCCGTCCCCCTTATTGGATTGGGCTGAAATTTGATATCCTTTAACGAGCAAAATGCAGTAAGGTTTAATTCATTCAAAATGACGGCCGACGCAAGGTGGAGGATATATCTTTCTCAACAACCCCATCTATATGGGTATCAAATGAAGCCTAGGAAACGCCTTTCTAAATTCAAAATGACGACTGATACAAGATGGCGTAATATATGCTTTTCAACAACCCCTTGGGATGGGTATCTAATGAAAGACCCCCTCAAGTATAATACAGTATGCTGGGTGGCGCTTTCATAATTTTAATATGGCCGCCGATGCAAGATGGTAGAATATATTTTTCTTCAAGACCCTCTTGGCATGGGCATCACAAGAAAGGACTACATGAGTAAAATACAGTGAGCTAGGTGGAGCTTTCATGAAATAAAAATGGCGGCCGACGTAAGATGACGGAATATTTCTTTTTCAACAACCCCCTTGAGACAGCTATTAAATAAAAGGTCTTCCAGAGTTAAACACAGCTGGCTAGGTGGTGCTTTCATAAATTCAATATGGCCATTTTTTTCGTTTTAGTACACTTAAAATAATAAAACCTTGTTTCTCAAAGAATTTTTAACTCCTAACTTATTCTAAAGTTCTATCCAGAGCCGATTTACCATATTTTCAAAATTTATTTATTTACCCAAAAAGATTGCACAGAATCTAGAACAGGTAGAGTGGACAATGTTGTATAAAAATTTATTAATTAATTTATTTATTTAATACACAATCCAACAGCATGAAGCCAACTTAAGAATGGGGACATACAAAGCATATGAAACAATACAAATACATTACATCACATCACTAATAAGTACGGAAACAATTCCTTATAAGAGAGACAAAGCAGCAGAATATACCCAGGCTGTCCTGCAAGTTGGAGTAATTTCTACACATATAATAGATTAGAGACGAGCTCAACAGATCCGTAGGTGCCGTCAGCAGATAAAACGTGATAGGATACCATGTTTCTATACGTGGAACATTAAATTTTATTGCCTCAAGTACAGAGGGACAATCAACAGCTGCTGATAATTTTGAAAAGAAACTCAATGCACCTGCACCGTCTCCTGTCCTCCAGGCTAGCCAAGTTAAAACACTTTAACAAATAACTACATGGATAGCCAATGCATGGGTATTGGCCATCAATTGAAAAACTAAGAAATTTCAGAACCTTTCTCTGAATATTTTCAAGGCTATCAATGTGCACCATGTATGCCAGAGATCAAACTACCGAAGCATATTCAAAACGTAGCATCACCAGTGCCTTAAAGAGGACAAATGTTTCGTGAGATGTAAAATCCCTCATACTCCTAATTATAAAGCCCGAGGTCTTATACACAGAGTTTATAATAAATTCATAAAGATGTCGAAATGAAAGCATAGGGTTGAAAATCACTCCCAGGTCACGAACTGTGTCAGGACGTGCCAAGCTATGTCCCTGCAATTGGCAATTAAATCAAATTGGCTATATGTTCCAACTAAAAGATATTATACAGCACTTAGCAACATTGAAAGTAAGGGCATTCTTACAGCACCACCCAGAAAAATATTGCTCTGTAGGTGTATGCAGCTGTCAACACCCGTAACTTCTGAATATATTTTGATGTCATCAGCATCAATAAGACAAGACACATCTAATACCTGTGATATTTGGTCAATAAAAATATTAAAGAGAAGAGGACCCAAAATGAACGCTCGGGGGACTCCACATGGTGTGTCCTAAGGTTCAGATTCAAAACCTGGAATCTGAACGAATTGTTTCCGACCCCTCAAACAAGACCCTAAGGTTTTTATCAATTGGTTACTGAAACCGAAGTAATTAAGTCTTATTTTTAAGAATAGGGTCAGCCTTGTACAATTTTTTATTTTATTTGCAGTGAGGCCAGATGAGTTATTCTTTTTCTTCGTATACCAAGAGAAGGTCAGCCTGTTTAACTACAGATTAATACCAAAAATTGCACAATACACTCTCGATTATCCGGGCTAGTGTGTGTGTGTGTGTGTGTGTGTGTGTGTGTGTGTGTGTGTGTGTGTGTGTGTGTGTGTGTGTGTGTGTGTGTGTGTGTGTGTGTGTGTGTGTGTGTGTGTGTGTGTGTGTGTGTGTGTGTGTGTGTGTGTGTGTGTGGGTGCGTGCGTGCGTGCGTGCGTGCGTCAACACGGATAATACGAACATAATAAAATGTGTGTGTGTGTGTGTACCTATATAAACACACACACATACCAAAATAATAAAGGTTCAATAAAAAAAATCAGTAATAATGATGATTACAAGTTTTGGTTTCATGGTTAAAACGTGTGTTTCCAGTTTCAGCGACACGCTGTATGTATACCGAATTTAATGGAAAATAGACTGTGAACACACAAACTCGCTTTGCAATCGAAAAGCATTTCGGCAGCCTTCAAAAATCGAAAAGAAAGTGCATCCAGAATGTTTAACAGCTGTGTCTTAAGAAAAGTTTATTTTGTTCCTTTCTGTCCTGCCGACCATGTGATCATGAATAAGATCAAGTGTAAAAAGATAGAGGCATTTAAAATTTATGACCTTAACATTAGGTATACTTATTGTATTTGTGCGAGGAAACAGAGAAAATTAAAATTTCTACCTACTCCTGATTTGAATATTTTGATGAATTTCTCAGCACGGATAATCTGCAAACCATATAATCGGCACACGAACAATTGAGAGTATACTGTATTTAGGAAAAATTGCACTTAAACTGCGATATAGTGTTCTAATTACGGCTCTTTCAACTTTGTACCTGTATTTACTATATTAAATTATGCAAAAATTCTGGAGACAGCATGTTGCAGTATGGTAGCGAATGTTTATTAAATGCTTCAAATTTTAACCTAGAAACTTTAATTTTGATACACAGTAAAGTCTCTATCAGGGCAGCACGTCTTTTTTCAAAGCCTTATCATCGATACCTCTCTAATAGTAAAGTTTTTAAAATGAAAATTCGCTACAAAAACATGTTATTTTTTAAAAAATTGCAAAAAAAAAACCCTCAGCTCCGCACTAGATATCTAAAATTTTGCACAAACGCCTAAAATTGCAATAGAAATTACATTTTCCTACAACATTTTTCAAAATTATGTAAAAAATACCGTTACTCATCATTTTTGGAGAAAAAAAAAAGGTCATTGACAGGTACCAAATGTTACAAAACAGTTGCAAGATTGCAAAAGCAGCAGCAAGAAACTTGGCCTCTTCATTCAGGCTAAAGGTTTATTTTCATCACATCAGCTGCTAATGCAGTATAAGGCACATATATGTCCACAGTTGCAATATTGCTCTCATGTCTAGGGTGCTGCCCCACAGACAGGATTGTCCCTCTTAGATTCTATTCAGAAACGAGTTATTCAGAAGATTCACAGTCAATCTTACTTCTCTACACCACAGGAGATATGTTGGAGATCTCTGTCTCTTCTATTGATACTACCATCAACATTGCTCCTCAGAAATTGCTTCGTTAGCACCCCCGCTTGCTACCTTTAGACGACAGCCCGTTTTAGCCGGAAAGCGCAAATTACCCAATTATATACAGTTTGATATGAATCCTCGTTCTTTCCTAGAGCATCTAAGTTTTGGAATGACATTTGCAAAGACATTATCTCCAACTATTCAAGAAGCAAGTAGAAACCCATCTTGTGGCACAACAATAAAGTTCATAATGTCTTAAAACACTTACGACTGTGCCTTTCATGATCTACTTATTTCTGGTTTAATTTGAAGCATACATGATTGCGCTTATTAAATCTGAAATATCTTCGGCAATAAAAAAGAAAAATTAGATAGTACAAACTTTAATGGTGATACCATATCTTGTATCTCTATCGCCAGGGGTAAATTTCACTCCACCATCCAAAAATTTTGCCGAACATGTTTCTTCCTGTAAGCAGTGTAGGTATATTTAACACGTCCAACTTCGTTGGATATCATGGCACACGGGAAAGACAATATTATGCGTTTCCGTAAGGCCGAATGTACAGACCTTTATTTTGTTCAAACAATGTATGCACTAAAAAAGTTAAACGCTCACGCTCCTACTCGGATTTGAACTGATCTCCCTTACTTTCAGAGCCACTTGCTCTTATCACTGAAGCACAGAGACTATTAAAACAATCTTGCTGGTGCTCTTTGGTTGTCAAGGCATGATGCTGATATATCCTTGGAGTTATTAAATGTAATGTTAAACTAAGAAATTTCAGAACCTTTTTCTCAATATTTTCAAGGCTATCAATATGCACCAAGTATGCCGGAGACTAAACTACCGAAGCATATTCAGAACGTGGCCACATCAGTGCCTTAAAGAGGAGGACCAATGTTTCGTGAGATGTAAAATCCCTCCTGCTCCTAATTATAAATCCCAAAGTCTTATACACAGAGTTTATAATAAACTCATAATGATGTCGAAATGAAAACATAGGGTTGAAAATCACTCCCAGGTCACGAACTGTGTCAGGACGCGCCAAGATATGTCCCTACAATTGGTAATTAAATCAAATTGGCTGTTTGTTTCAACTAAAGGATATTATACAGCACTTAGCAACATTGAAAGGAAGGGCATTCTTACAGCACCACCCAGAAAAGATTGCTTTGTAGGTATATGCAGCTGTCAACACCCATAACTTCAGTATGCATAGACCTTTATTTTGTTCAAACAATGTATGTACTAAAAAAGTTAAATGCTCACGCTCCTACTGGGATTTGAACTGATCTCCCTTAGTTTCAGAGACACTTGCTCTTATCACTGAAGCACAGAGTCTATTAAAACAATCTTGCTGGTGCTCTTTGGTTGTCAAGGCATGATGCTGATATATCCTTGGAGTTATTAAATGTATTATGTATATATTTTAATTGCGAAAAACACCTGCATTGGACACATTGTTGAGAAATGACGCCACGTCATCACACTGTCACAATCTTTTTCCAGTTTCAAGATTAGTAGTTCTAATTTTAAAACCATATGCAGTTGATTTAAAATGATAACTTTGAACATGAGTTTTGTAACGTAAACACTGTGTGAATTTTAAAAATTAAGCTCTGAAAACTATTAGTTTACTGCATGCAAATGAAATGTAACACAAATATGCTAAGTAAAATGTAACCCAATGAAGAGCATAGAATATTATATTCCTTTGGTTTTGTTTTACAAGCCAATACTTAATTTCATGCAGAATATCATGTGCTCACAACTAATGACAATTGTTAAGAGGTAAGATTTTACTATGGAATAGTGCTACTTAGCTAAATCACAACATGTACATTCTTCATTAAAATAATCAATGGAATTTTGGTAATCAAAATCCTTATTAGTACCTACAAAGTTTATATGTTATATGGTAACAAGTAGGTTCTGCAAGTTTTTAATGCAGACATAAGAGAAAGCTATGATATTTCTTCAAGCCTTGAATCATTTTGCAAACATTTTTAGAGGTCTTGTTTTCAATAAAATTTCGACAGTGAGATTAAAATAACTTTAATTTTTTTAAGTATCCATATTATCTTAACAATTGCATCACACACAGATATTGATTGACCTTTCTTATCTAACATCCATATAAAACAGTAAACAGAACAACAAAATTTTTGTAATAGTGTGGAAATAATCATGGATTGATAAGACCTCAATTACCAGTGACTATTTACTATTTATGATCTAGCTAATGGACGCAATCATATTAAACAAATATTTCTTACATATTTCACAAAAATTATCTATGAAACAATTTACATCAATTACGCAAATCAGGATCAATTCAACAAATTGATATTCAAAATATCTAAAACATGATAAATTTTAAGCTATTTAATGCAGTAAGTTCATAATATAAATTCATATAATTTATTGATTAGTTACTACATATTGATAAACGTAACGGAAATGTTTTCTAATAACACTAATTTATCACCATCACACTGGATTACAGTGTTTAAGCATTTTCAATTTGATTTACGTAAAGTTGTAAGAATAAATCAAAGCCAAAAAATATTACTGCAATAGCAGTTTTCTACAATATATTTCTAAAATTTGATAAAAGTAACGTGTTTTAATGCAGAATTATTTTTTTGGCCAGTTTGCTGCGACGGCAACAATTTGGAGACTAGTATTTATTATTACTCTCACAACTCACATATTTGACATTTTATTTCCTACTTTATTTATTCTCAAAGATACGGATGGTCACATCCAAAAACTCTGGTTATGTCTTAATTTACAGTGAAAGTTAATGTAAGGTTTCTATTCTAATTAATAAAATTTGAAAACAAAGTAATTTGGAGGATCACGAATTGTTAAAATATGTAAGATAACTTTAATCATCAATTAAGACTCAGCTGGTTTAATGAGTATGACAATTAATATTATAAACCAGAAGCAGATGACATAGAAGCATTTAAATACCCCTCAGTATGATAGGTTATAACTTTTTTTAACCAAAAGCGAAACCCACATTCTGCAGTTTTTTTAAAATTTACCCTAAATTTCCATTGGATCGCCTTCCATTTTTCCACATTTCGTTCAGAGTCACTAACAGCTTGCTAAAATAATTGAAAAATCAATTTAGAAATATCTGTAATGTGAAACTTTTTCTAATCTTAATAATATACACGCTGTTTCAGGCTTAAATAAAAACATGTATTAGACACACAAAAAATTCTACAATAAGTGCTGTTTTCAATCAAAGTTTACTTTAAAAACACTAACAAATAAAAAGTTAAATCTCCAATAATGTAAGATTGAAAACAAAAAGCTTTAGGTTGGCTAGCCACTTTTGCCGTTCTAAGTATAACCGCGGAGGTGTGGGAATATGGATAAAATAACATTGAGTTTAAGACAGTGGACTTGAAAACTTTCAATGAAGAAAAACATATTGAAGTTTGTGGGGTAAAAATTAACAATTTGTTCGTTTTCTCTGTATACAGGTCTCCTAATTTTGGTGTCTTTACTACAATATTTACAAACAATTTATTAGCTATTCTGGAGAGGTTTTATAAACCCAACCTTAATTTTATTATAGCAGGTGATTTTAATGTTAACGATTTACTAGATTCTAGAAATAAGAGAGCACTTGTATCGCTGTCATCTTTTGCTTTAACACAAATTGTGAATAAACCCACCAGGGATTCTTTAAGTGTATCCACATTAATTGATCATATTAAATTGATCTCAGTAGAAGCCCAAGAGGCGTAAGCATTCAAAATAGTGTGTTATCTGACCACAAGGCAATTCTAGTTAAGCTACCTAATTGTTCAAAAAGCAGTAATAAAAGTACTATAAGATTTATAAGGTCGATTGGAGAAAATAGGATATTGTCATTTGCAAGCTCCTTGGCGGAATAGGAGGGGAAGGACATTTATGAGGAACCGGATATTGAAAACCAGTTCTCCAAGTTTAATGAGTTGTTTTTATTTTATTTTTAGTTGCACTTGCCTTTAAAAACTATCACTTCTATGGCAGATAAATCCTGGGTAAACCAAGACGTCAGACTTTCGGGCGACAGCCTATGACTATTCTTCGATCTGCAGATGCATGACCTGTTGTTGAGGGAGACTTACATTGAAGCGAAAAGGGTCCATAGGCTATTAATTTTAGAAACGAAAAGAAATATTTACAACCAACAAATTGAGAAATCAGATAATAAAGCGAAAGCAGTTTTGTAAATTACAAATTGTCTTTCCGGTAAAAGCTGTAAATCGAATCGCAATTGTAGCATAAGTATAAACTATAAAAATTAATTAATCACCGTTCCCCTTTAGGTTGCAAATGCTTTTAATGAGTTTTTTATCGATTCTGTTGAGGAACAATTGAATGCCATTCCTGTCACTGGGCTGTGTTCTCGCGAGTCTCTCTCGCCGGGCATGTTTCTGATCATATTTTCCAAGAATGAAATATATAATATTATTATGAAGCTAAAAAACAAAAAGTCTTGGGGCCGCGATGGAATTACACCTTTTTTGGTGAGGAGAGTTGCTCATCTGATCCTTAGGCCGCTTACGTTTCTAGTGAATCGGTCGCTTCAGCATGGCGTGTTTCCAAAATTGGATCAAAAATGTAGGGGTATTGCCTTGTACAAAAAAGCGGACCTAACATCGATTAAAAATTATAGACAGGTCACTATAGAAACCACCTTCTCTAAGGTCCTGGAGCTGGCCATGTTGGAGACTGACCTCTTTTTTGGATAAGTTCGAAATATTTAATACAAATCAATATAGGTTTCACGAGAACATTCTAGGGTCAGTCAATGCTGGGGGGGGGTCCTGTTGGGGTATTTTGTGACCTCAGCAGGCATTCGACAGCGTTGATCATGGAATTCTGTTATCTAAATTGGCGGACTATGGTGTAAGGGGTGTAGCTGGGGCTTGGTTTCAGTCCTATCTCTTTAACAGAAGTCAATTTATTGGGTGTCGTCTATTGATGACGGACTCTATGGTAGTAGATTGAAGAAAATTCTAGTCAAGAACGGAGTCCCACAGGGTTCTATATTGGGCAATGTGTTGTTTAATGTTTATGTAAATGATCTGGCTGAGTTATCGAATGTCGTTATGTATGCTGACGACACTACCATTTTTATTACAGTTAATCCGGATAAAATTGAGACCCAGTCCAATGCTGCCTTGGATAACCTGTCACGCTAGTTTTTGCAGAACAGACCTCTCGTTAATATTGACAAGACAGGCTACGTGATATTTCATGCTGGGCGTGGGGGATCTGGCCTACCCTTAGTTTTGAGGACGGGAAGCGAAACATTGCAACCCCTTGTTACCCTAAAATTTCTTGGCATTCACCTGCAGAGCAACATCCACTGTGATCATGTGACGAGTGCCCTTGGTTCGCATTTCATGTCATTTTTAATTTAAGATCTATCGTGGGCCTTGAGCAGATAAAATATATATATATTACGCATCCGTCTTTTCCAGGTTGTCTTTTGGAGTGATCTTTTGGGGGTTCATGGCCAATGTTGGCAGACGTTTTCATTATACAGAAAAAATAGTCAGGTGAATGCTCTTTACAATGTGTTTGAGTTCTTGTAGGCCTCTCTTCATGGAGTTTCACATTATGACACCGCCTTGTATATGTACTAGAGTTGCTTTGTTCTAACTATAAAATTAAGCATAGACTTACAACAAATCGTGATGTACACGGTTATAATACACTCAGTGCTGATTTGGTGTTACCATTACCAAGACTTGAGGTATACAAAAGATCTCCATATTATCTGGGAATAAAACTGCATAATATGCTACCAGACAAGATAAAGAATATACAACCTTTTAAGCAGTTTAGGGGAGCGATTAGTGAACTGATGCTGGATAATGCTTTCTATTCATTGGAAGATTTTGTTTGCTTTTGTAGGGGTTACTTGTGATTGTATGTTTTAATGTTGTACCACATACTTTATGTTTTGTGTTTTATATTTTGTATTTTCTGTTTTTATATTAGAGTTAGCCTTTTGCCATGTTGACTGTGTACGCACTTGTTTTGTACTGTTGATGTGGTATTTGTTTTTATTTAATCTGACATGTCCTATACTATGTATAATAGTCTTCGGATTAATAAGGTTATCATTATTATTATTATTATTATTATTATTATTATTATTATTATTATTATGTATTTTCCATGTAAGAGTCCAGTTTGTATAATTCATAAGCAAATTTGGTTGAATTAAATGACAAAATAATAAAATACAGGGTAAGACTAGAAAAACGTTCAGCGCTTATTTCTCAGAAACCACTACATATACAAGAAAATCACTATAAATATTGTAGGACAGAAAAGCCAAATCAACTGGTGACTCTGAACATTAAAAATCGTCGAATTACGATACAAATATAAATTTTGTCAAATAGAATATTGTTTTAAAATATGCAATGAATAGTCCTCAAAAAATTACGCTAGAGTTTATAGATTTGTTTTTTAAAACCTAACCTTTTACAAGATAACAATACAAGAATTGTTTCTAAAATTTTATAATCCACGACCGATATCAAATTTGAAGCACACCAAATATAATTATTAGCCGAGTTCAGATATCACCATGACAACTTAATCAAAGTCACGTTAATGCTTGACCAATTTATAGATTCCTTGTTTTATACAGGCATCTTCAATCTTCAATTAAAGAAATTAAACATTTCATATTATTTTAAGGTCGCAAATACTGATAATTTAATGTCCAGATTAAAAATATAACTTAAGAATAATATAAATAATATCACCTGAGTTGTCATGGTAATATTAGAACAAGGCTAATAATTTTACTTTGTGCTAAAAAATTGACAACTGCTTATAATATTAGCCATGGATTACAAAATGTTGGACACAATTGTATCAATGGTATATTCGGCAGACCCAACAGTTGAGCATGTTGAGTTGTTTAGTCCACTGAACGCTAAAAGTCAACTTTTGGTGACACTCAACTGTTGGAACTTTAGGCACCAAAATTATTTACGTTTACTGAAATAAACGGATATTCTAACGTTAGTTTCTGCTACTGTCAGCTTAGCATTTCAGCAGTCAACATGCTGTTCAGACATACCCATCTTGTTTCATTTCACCATAATAGAAACACGCTCACAGCAGAAAAATGTACAAATACAAAATATTTTATTTATCCCAGTACTATTAGTTTAGTTTATTGATGGACAAATTATACAATCCATTTTACAAATAAGTTTGTAACTTGTGGCTGTAATTAACAAAATTTAACTTTAAATAAAATACAAAATTGAAGCAGCTTGAAATTCTTTTGGCGTTGATATTACTTTCAAATTTTCATTGAAGGTTCATGTTTCCCTTCGGAAAAGTTTTGTTTGCCCAGTAAGTGGAAAAATTTTGATGTTCAGGGTCACCGGTCCATTTTCCCTTATTGGCTCTAATTTTCTCCTATATTTAAAAAAAAGTGGCACTGGAAGACTTAAGAGGATCACCTGCATAAAAAGCTGTTCATATGCCTAGATTTCAGAGACATTGTATCCATTAATCAGAGTTGTGAGACTGGAACACTACATGTAAGTTGAATCTACATTTATTTTCATTAGACTTAAAATTCGAGCATAAATTCATTTTTCAAAATTTTTATAAAGTTTCCATTAAACTGATTATGTTCTGCAAAATATTTGTAAAAATATAAGTGAGAGCTTAAGGCCAACCACTCCCCCCCTCCCCCCACCACACACGCGCGCGCGCGCACACACACACACACACACACACACACACACACACACACACACACACACAGAGAGAGAGAGAGAGAGGAGAGAGAGAGAGAGAGAGAGAGAGAGAGAGAGAGAGAGAGAGAGAGAGAGAGAGAGAGAGAGAGAGAGAGAGAGGGGGGGGTTATACAGATAGTAGGCAAAAGTATGTTAAATCATTTTAGCATTAAAAAAAATATAACAAAAGCTTTGGTCTTTTTAACCCATTTGTTCCCATTGTACTCGCATGGGTACAGCTCACAAATTGTATCACAAGTGACATCTAGCGCTTAAAATGTAAATAAATTCCACATGGTAGGCATCTAGTATATTCAAGAAGTCAACTTATGTAGTTTTGGCGGAAGAGGGCGCTGTTGGTAATTGACAAGACAACAGCTGATTTTGTGAACAAAGTTGCAAGTGTTTTGAGGTCGTTTGTGCTCAAATTTCTGTTGAAAAAATCCATTTATTTAGGATTCTGTTATCATAGACACATTGTCAGGTATGTATTCAAGGGTAATAGCTATATTGCAGAGTTACATTTTACTTTACTTAGTTGCACAGTAGCATGCTAGGTTGATGTACTCATATGAGTACACTGGGCACACACGTGGTCAAAAATTATTATAATTAGTTTTGTTGCAGGTCGATTGATATGATGAATGCTGAGGACTTTTCATCAATAAGTGCTATATCTTTCTATGGTAGGCGTCACAAAAGACTTGAAAGTGCGCTTGACGATGTTGCCAGTTCAAGTCACGAACGTGCAGACATTGTTCTTATTCCTCCAGATGTGGACACCCAAACCGATGAAGAAAATATCGACGAAGATGAATGTGATACGTCACATTTTCCGACTGATGTACCTGGGGAAGTTGAAGTCCGTTATGACAGTGACGATGACGATATTCCATTGTCTGAACTTGCGACTGGAGCTGTTCAGGATTTTTCAAATCCAAGAAAAAAAACCAAAACCGACAAAGAACCTGAGCCTATTATGTGGAGTGAAGATATAGGCAACCTGGAAATGACCGAAACTAATGGATATATTGATCGTTTGAATTATCTGAAAGAGTGTACATATAATGAAACTCCCATACAGACGTTCGAGAGACTCTTCGATAGAGAAATTTTCAAGCATATTGCAGAGCAGTCGATGGTCTATGCAGCCCAAAAAAATGACCACACATTTTCGATCACTGAGGATGAGATCAAGGTCTTCTTAGGTATTTTGATGTTTAGTGGATATCACAAACTACCTAGGGAACGTTTATTCTGGAATTTAGATGATGATCTAGCAGTACCCTGTGTATCCAAAGCTATGTCCCGAAATCGTTATTATGAAATGAAAAAGTATCTGCATTTTGCCGACAATTCGAAACTGGATAAAAACGATAAAATGTTCAAACTAAGACCTCTGATAACGATGCTGAATAAAAACTTCCAACAGTGGGGAATTTTCCACCCTGACCTTTCCATAGACGAGGCAATGGTGAAATACTTCGGACACCATTCTGCAAAGCAGTTCATTAGAGGAAAACCAGTGAGATTTGGGTATAAAGAATGGATGCTTTGCAGCTCAACTGGGTATTGTTATAATTTTGACGTTTACTGCGGGGCAAAACCATCCAGAATCTCAACTGAAAACCAAACGAAGTCTACATTACCTCTTGGATCTAAAGTTGTCTTAGAACTCTTAGAATGTGTTGCTCAACCATCGGACCACGCCGTATTTTTTGATAATTATTTTACAAGCCATAGCTTATTGAAAATGTTACGAGAGAAAGGATTTAGAGCAACAGGAACAGTTAGGGAGAATAGGACAAAAAAATGCCCGTTGCCACCTAAAAACGATATGAACAATAAAGAACGAGGACATTTTCAATATATGTTCGACACAACTAACTCTCTACTATTTGTCAAATGGAAAGATAATAATATCGTCACCATGGCAACGAATTACGACAATATCGAACCACAATCAAGGGTCAAACGTTGGTCTTCGGTGAAAAAAGAGAAAATAGATGTCCCCCAGCCACAGTTGTTTCGTAAATACAACCTATCAATGGGAGGGGTAGACCTTCTCGATCAAGGTGTTAACAATTATAGGATCTCTATCCAGGGAAAAAAATGGTGGTGGGCAATTTTTACCCATATGGTAAATCTCACTCTTGTAAATGCTTGGAGAATTCACATACTCAACAGTGCCAATAAGAACGTTGATCTGCTGTCATTCATTCGAAGTGTCACACGTCATTATCTAAGCTGTTTCAGAAAGGCTACTTATTCTAAAACAAGACCGTCTGCCTCTGTTCCCCGCAGTATCGTACAAGATGAAGGTGGTCATTTCCCTGAAAAACTTGGAAAACAATTACGCTGCAGGCAATGTCATCTCAGAGCACGCTGGAGGTGTATAAAATGTAATGTTACTTTGTGTATTGAGAGAGAATGCTTCATTCAATTTCACAGCAACCGCTAGTGGCAACGTCTTTTTATATATTATTATTTTTTTATATATTATTCTATGTAAGTTTGATATTATAACGTTTTTGCATCCGATATTGTGTTTTAATTTTTCTTATTGGTTAAAAATGTGATTTTAATACATTTGAACTTTTAGCAATCATAGCTACCAATTGTGCCCGCTGTACTCAAATGAGTACGCCAGTTTTTTTCCCATGATATTTTCGAAATTAAAAAAAAAAAAAATTTCTATGTTGTACTAATACGATTCATTACAAAAATGTTAATTTTGTAGTATTTTTCGAAAAAAAAACTACCGTGGGCACAAATGGGTTAAAGCACCAGGCGTTTGTCAAAAAATAACTTTTGCCTCCAGTGGAGCAAGTCAACATATCTATAGTTTATGTGTCAAAAACATGGATCAAATTTGTTTGAAGGGGGATAAAATGTAATGTTAATCACCTGAAAGGAGATTAAGTAGATGATACTTAATTTTTAAAGCAACATTAAGAAAGCGAGTCAAATAATGTTTATAAAAAAGAAGCCAATTTTTAAATAACCTTTTTTGGTCTGTTAAACTAAATATGCTTATTGTGATCACACGTGCCTGTAACTTTACATTAAAAGACAATCCTGCAAAGTAACTTAATAGTAAACAAAATGTAACTTACAAATGGAAAACAAAACCAAATGAAATAAATAACCTATAAAAGTGCAGCGTGAATCATGAATGAAAAAGCAAAAATAAAAATATTATTTTAAAATAAATAAAAAACATTTGTCAAATTTAATCCACTACTCAAGATGGAAACTTCCAAGCTTGGCATATGAAGGATATCCACCCAATAAAAATGCATTTTGGCAGTATAATCTTATAATTTCATTCATACTTACTTTATCACTTTAGAGAACTTCCCGAAACCAATTAATTAAATTTCTCAATTCAAAATAACTTCTTTACTTTTCCCTTAGAGTGGCATGAAATGTCAAACTCAATGCTCATCTACATAGAAAATATAAATAACTTTCTATTAGTAATGGGAATCGTTACTTTTTAATTCTCGTACGTAATGTTACTTTCGGATTCATTATTCATTACAAAGTAATCAATAAGGATTCCTACATTCCATAGACCCAATATCAAGATCAAATATCTAATTTACATGTTACACATTATTGTGTACCGATCTGTTACGCTCCGCCTCTTCCTCGAACATTAACTAATTCGCATAGCTACTGTACAGATTTCTTATTTACCATAAACTGATGATAAAGTAGACCTTAGATGCAGTGACTCTCAAGATTAGTCAATAATTATATAAAATATGCTAACAATGAATGTTCCCTCTTCCACAACACAAATAAATGAAATTTGGAAAGTCCTATTCTTTTTATTTACAGCATTTAATGTTGTATTAAAAAAAAACTACACTTAAACATGATCGGATTAGCAGTGAGTTGCTAGTTTGGAGTTTTACATATTACATTCCACTAAAAAAAATTAAAAATAAATAAATAAAAATGTGAAAATTCTCAAATTTAAACAGAATGTACTCAGATCTACTTCAGAAGTTATATATATTTTTGTTTCAATTACACGCTGTTCATTAATTAATTATGTGCATATTTTTTAAATTACTATTTTTCACAAATCTTTTTCGCTAAAAACCTGGATATAAATGTAATTAAAGGTATTTGGAATTTTTACATGTATGATGTATGCAAAGTATTTAAAAAAAAACACAAAAAAGTAGAATAATGATAATAGATAAGATAAAAAATATTCCTGTAAGTGTAACAGCAGTACTGGATATATAATTTGCGACAGCAATCCCATATTGTAGGGATTCATAACATGAAATACATTTATTCACTTATTTGTTTGTTCCTTATAATTATACAATCTGTTTCATTAAGTATATATATATATATATATATATATATATATATATATATATATATATATATATATATATATATATATATATATATATATATATATATATATATATATATATATATATATATATATATATATATATATATATATATATATATATATATATATATATATATATATATATATATATGGGTATGATCAGATATACAGATACATATTTTTCTATACTGGATGCCTGCAAACAAGTGGATACTAAGTAAAAATCACTTTGCTAAAGAGTATTTATTACTTCGCACATTCTAGAGTACTGAATACAAAGTATTCGTTACTGTATTACCCGCCAATCACTAGTGTCGATCAATATCCATTTTTAGCTAATTATATACTAAGCGGAGGATAGTGAATGTGTTCAGTGTGTAATTACTCTTTATTAAACAGAGTGTTCTTTGTAGAAACTGACACATAGTAGGTGCATGTCGAGCACCCTTAGATAAGGCGATTTAATGCAATGCGAGTAGATCAAGTTGCACCACCTGATGAAGATACAATGGCTCAAAATCATCTCAAAAATTGAAACAAAAACTAAAATTTTGAAAACAGTTTTGATATAGAAGAACTTTGGTTCTTTGGTTCATCAAATTTGTTTGATGCTTGGTACTTTTATTATGAGTTTCAATCAACAGTAATTTGAAATAAATAAAATCTCTGAAGGTGATAGGGTGTCACCCGCTAGGTGAAGATTGAAACCTGTGATGAGCACTGATAGGCACACTTGGAGAACCCAAATCACCACAACACATTTAAAAAACCTGATGATCGTTTCACGAACCAAGTTAGCGTCATCAGAGGATGAATAATTCTTTAGAAACGATAGTCAGGTTTTTAAAATGTATTGGGGTGATTTGGGTTTTCCAAGTGTGCTTGTCACTTGCCCCATAAATTAACATTTTATTAATCTTATAAAGGGCAACGTTGCCTAATAAACAATCTAATTATTGTTTTTTTTTTTATCGCGTTGATTTTTACTTTTAAATTAATTATGCCTTATTTGAAAAAAAATTAATTTCGAATGATTAGAAAAAATACGTAAATGAAATTTAAGGTTATATATAGTCAGTATGATATTGGTTGAGAAAGAATTCCAAGAAGACCCCGGCGTCACTTTCTTGGAATTAAGCGCATTCAACACTTGAGGTTGTACGAAAGACATTGGCGGGCGGCATGGCGTTCACCGTCTCATCTTATATACTGCATTTTGAGTTACAAAGGCATGTTTCTTCGTAAGTGTATCGTATGTGCATTTTTAGTGTTATTTTTTAATAAAATAAATGGTGAAAATAAAAGTTCGGGATGCAGCAAGTGCATTATAGTAATGAATTTTCAGAAGAATTGTACACTATTAGTAAGGCATATTATTAAAACTAATACTTTAAATTTAAATGGACCTTGGAGATCGGTTTTAGAGGGCCTAATTTGCGGTTATTTGAAGAAACTTTAATTTTCTATGAAGTTAGAAAAGTAAAATTTGGTATGTATATGTAAGCACAGAAACTCTTAAAAAAATTATGTTACAAATTTCATTAAAGTTTTCCAGAAGAAAATTTAATTATTTACAAAAGGAATGTACCTGCCAAATTATAAACATGGCAGGTATTTTTCCTTATTAATCGCTTGGATGATTTTGTTTTAGTCAACCCAATCAAAATAGTTTTTGCAAACAAAACAACAAAAAAGGTTTTTTAAAAATTGTAATTTTCCGCGAAGTTTGCTACTTTTTAAATGTAGTACACTCCACCCCCCTCCGGTTTCATATAGGTTGTAAGTTGAAAATACTAGCTTAATGGAAAACTGAATTAATATTTGAAATATTTTTATAAAAATTTGCTACCCCAACGCACTTGCTGTACCCAGTCTCTTTTCAACACTCATTTACTATTCAATATTTTTTGAAAGTGATAAAATATTGTAGCGCTATATCAACCTCAACTTCATTCAACCTCAAATTTATTTTTGGAAAAATATTTTAGACAAATGAAATGAGGTAGGTAAGAATTTAAACATAAATTTAAGAACTTCTCAAACACATGCCACGTGACGTTTTGTTCTCCAGGAGACTGAACATTTGTTTGAGAATCTTGGTTTGCTGCTTAGTCGTGGGGTTCTCATTCCCCTTCTGCATGCCTACAACCACATTCAATGCATAAACAAGAAAATTGCGGTCGAATAGGGATTCTGGGCGGGGTAACAGGATTTTAAAGAGATATAGCTGCAAAATGGGATAAAGATAGCTTATAGAGATCTGACTAAGCTGTTTTTTTCGCATTTTCTGCTCATATCTCCTTTTTATTTGCTTCCCCGACCAGCACCCCTATTCACTCCTGGTGCCGTAACTTTCTTGGGGGTCGTTTGCACGAATTTTTTCTTGCGGTTTGTGCATCCAGGCGGGGTTCTAAGCATGTTTCTGGAAAAAAATGTGTAAAGCCCTCTGGAAGCTAATCTGCAAATTTACCTTTAAACTAGGTACTTTATGATATTGTGTAGCTTGACTCGCTTAAAATTTTGCATAACTACATGAGGAGTAGAAACTAAGAGTAAAGAAAACAATAAATACCTATTATACTTACTGTATATTAGTTTGAGGTATAATTGAAATAATTTTGTTTTACTTTGGTAATACAGTACATCCATTGATGAAGCATCTGAATATGTGTACACAATTATTTACCACTGTCTTATTTATTTGGTATGTTAAAATCGTAATATACTAGTCGATGGCTGAAGGCAACTGTTTAAGTTAAAATTAAAAATCTGAATCTTGGGCTAGTTCACCAGGCGCTAGTGTTGCCAGTAGCTCCATTGTTATTACAAAAAATGTTGACATTTGTCAACATTTTTTGACATAACAATGCAGCTGCTGGCAGTGACTGGCGCTTGATTAACTCATCGATTGTTTACTTTTACTTGTACTAATTGCACCGATTTCGAGGTTATACACACACAATGACTGCTGTCATTTATCATTTGGTACTGATAAATAGCTAGTTGTGAGATTAAACAAGGAGCGAGAGATGGCTTTTAAATACCGTGAAGAATGGGAACCTTGAAATCTATACATAATAAAACGCAGTTTTATTTTGCTTTTAAACAAATTGAATTACTTCTATTAAAATTTTTATTTATTGCAATATATTTTCCTGATATGTTGTTACTGACAAATAGCTAGTTGTCAGATTAAACAAGGAGCCAGAGATGGTTTTTAAATAACATGAAGAACGGGACCGTTGAAATCTATACATAATAAAACGCAGTTTTAAATTGCTTTTAAACAAATTGAATTACTTCTATTAAAAAATTGTATTTATTGCTATACATTTTCATGATATCTTCAGATTAGATGAAATTTGTGGCAAATGGCAACCCGGTGATTGTTAATTGTGACATATTTGTCTAGCCTGTCTAGCTTTTGTTTGCAATTACAGTGGAACCCGGATAAATCTGTCTGACCTTGTCTAACATTATAGGCATCCATTCAGACATAATTTCAGGTCATGTCGTAGACTATTTGTTTTTTATGTCCGAAAAACTCAAGATTTACTGAACCAATCGAGTTCAAATTTGGTAGATAGTCCTACTTATACTATGCCTACGTGTATGTACAGTTTTGGTTTCATACTTCCAGTAATTTAAAAGTAATTGCGCCTTCAAACAGTTTTGTGCAGTTTTTTTCCTAAAGTATTTGAGTGTCAAAACTGTCTAACGAACTAAGAAAATTTCAAGGAACGCCCCTGCCGTGATAAACTGTTACAGTAGTTCTGATAACAGAACTTGATTGGATTATTCTTGTCTTGGAATTCTATCTTTACAGATATCGCATGGACTGTAAGTACATTGATACAGATACAGTATACTCTTGATAATCCAGGCTAATGAGAGGAACGAGCGACAAGGATAATCCATACATTAATTGTTTAGATGTTCCTCTTGCTTTTATTAGACATGCTGAACTATAATAAAATGACCATGTGTTGATTATAATATACTGATTACAAAATAACTTTCGTTCAGACCAGGCAGTCATGAGCGATAAGAAAATTTGAATGAGAAAACTCCTGGGAGATTCTAAGTACCCTTTTTCCCATCATCACGCAGATCAGTAAAATACACACTGCTTTAATGCTCGGTTGGGAGGCTCAATAAAATTTAGAAAACATAATGAATGTAGCATATTCTGAGAGCAATTACACAACAAACATAAATAATAAACAACCATAAATGTTTATATTGCTTTACTATTGCAATATTTTAAAATCCCTTGTCATTGGACCGCTTCAGTTTTCAATGGGATCCCATGACTTGTAATAAAAACAAGTACAAACTTATACAGATGGTTCACTATTTTTTAACCATTCTTGAATTTTTATGGAACAAGATAATGGCAAATGCATGCCTATATTTGAATGGTAGTTTTCTTATTTCTAAGATTAAACTTTAATTTCATATTTTTAAATTTCGTTAATTTCCAGTACGGATAATCAAGAGCACACTGTATTTAAAAAAATATGACAAAGGGATATTTCACTTTTGGAAACTGTATTAGTCACTTATAAAGTAAAGTTTTATATATATATATATATATATATATATATATATATATATATATATATATATATATATATATATATATATATATATATATATATATATATATATATATATATATATATATATATATATATATATATATATATATATAGCAATGCTTTATGAAAACAAAATTGGTAAATTATTAGGTATTACAAAAACTATATTTTCTAAAATATAAACGTAAAAAGGATTATGTAACATTATAATCATTCCTACATTTTTATTTTAGAAAATTTGATTAACCATCAACCCTATTTAGCAAATATATTTTCATAACACACTGCTACATATAAAAGCTTCAGTATATAGGTTACTGTAGAGATGAGCAAAAAATCACCACCTGAGATCTATTCACTGTGAATGAAATATCACATTCACAACCTGCTAATGATTTGAATATAAACTGTGAATGGCTAAAACGTGAATAAGAAATTTTCACACTGTCGAACGCCACTGTTAGCTTCTGTGATTGAATGAATTCACATAACTGCGACTTGCGCTTACCCCTATTCAGAATGTTGTGTATCTTTACATGCTACACACTAAAAGAAAATACCATAAATATTATTTCATCATATCCTAGGTATATAGTTTGATTTAGAATACCATGTCTGCTAAATGGACACGTTTTATTTATGTTAAAAGCAAATCCAAAATTTATATTACAGTGACAGTGCCTTTATTACGATTTTTATCTAGACCAGCAAGTTTGTGAAGACCACAAAAGTTTCGGTTTTACCAACAGCTATACTTAATACATAAAATACTATAAGGCTGCCGCTTTGAATGTCAAAGCGAAATTGAGTTTATATTTAGTAAGTTAATAATTATTAAAACCTGTTAAATCCGTCACAATGTCGTGAAATCGCATTCACAGGTTATAATCACAGTAAATAAAAAATCACGTTCTCAGTTATACCTGTGAATATCAATTCACGACTTAGCTCATCTCTAACTACAGTTGCCAAAAGTAAAATGTCATTTTATCATATAGGTATTTTTAGTGAATTTTTATTTAAAAAAATTTGCTATCAGAGAGGTATTCGATGATGAGACTTTGCAGAATTTTTTTCAAATGAGCGCGAATTTCGGCCCCTAGAACCCAAAACCAATGTCCGTTTAGATTTCTATATGTATATATATATATATATATATATATATATATATATATATATATATATATATATATATATATATCCACACGATTAACTCAAAAAGTTATTAGCTGATTGTGATGAAACTCGGCAAGAATCTTTGGTAAAGGTTTACTTTTGGGACGCGTGTTAAGATTTTTATGAAATTTTGTATATAAGCGTGTTTTAGTGAGTAGATGACGAAAATCACAATAAAAATGAGGGCAAAAGCCAACTTTTGGAGTTATTTGGACACTTTTGTAGGAAAAACTTAAGTTGTACTCACTTTTGCTACATGTTTTACACATTTTCGGGGGTCGTTCGTTTTATATCAAGCTAAAGAAAGGTGTATTCCACTATTCTAATTCATTTTCACATGGTTAGTGCACCCACTTAACTGCTTATGTGTCTCTGAAAATTACCCCTCTTTTCATCTTATAACCCATCCTAATGAAACTGACATTTGACATATAAAGCCAACTTAATGTCAAATGTCAATTTCAACTTATGTGATGAAAGAAAGGATAATTTTCAGAGACACATAAACAGTTAAGAGGTTGCACTGACTATGTGAAAATGAATTAGAATAGTGGAATACACCCTTGTTTAGCTTGATATAAAACGAACGACCCCCGAAAATGTGTAAAATACGACAAAAACATACCGCAAAAATGAGTACAACTTAGGTTTTTCCTACAAAAATGTCTAAATAACTCCAAAAGTTGGCTTCTGCCCTTATTTTTATTGTGATTTTCGTCATCTACACCCTAAAACATGACTATATACAAAATTTCATAAAAATCAAACACGCTCCCCGAAAGTAAACCTTTACCATCTTTCTTTTATTAATGGCTTGGATGAGTTCGTAAGCCAGTTTTTCTAAAAAAAAATTAATTTTTCAGAAAACAAATTTGTATCTCAAAAAATTACTAAGCTATTTTGACAAAATTTGGTTGGTACGTTGCCCTCGTAAATACCTTACTACATACTAAACTCAACTTTCTAGGTTTATAGAAAATTGGGTTATGCAAACTTGAAGTATTTAATATAATTTGCTACCGTAACACAATTGCTGCGCCCCGAATTTTTTTAAAAATACTGTGTTCTCTCAATTAACAGTGTGCAGCTTATGTTCTGTAGATTATAAATGTTTCCAGCTAGGATTTATTAATCCTTATGGTTGGAAACATTGATGGACCTACATCCTTACTAAAAATGTTATATAAAAACTAGAAAATACTGAATTTTAATTGGATAAGCAAAACATCTTTAAAACTGTTTTTATAAAGAGCGGCTAGGTAATGGATGTTACGATGTTGTTCCGAATAGTGGCAATGCTATTCTAATGGATGGAGCTCTTGATTATCTGACATATATGTATTAATTTAAATCAATTATGAACAATAACTAGCACATGATTTGAATGGAGTTCAATAGGTGTTTACATGATTTCCAAAGAAACATTAACAATAAGTACATACAATTAAATATTTACCTTATCTTTCTTGTCTTGTCTAGCATAAGGAAAACAGGGAATAACTGCTGTTACTCTGCTGGCAGATGCAATCTTACAGGCATTAATCATGATAAGTAACTCCATTAAATTATCGTTTATTTCGCCGCATCCTGACTGAACAATGTAAACATCTTCTCCACGTACCGATTCGCCGATTTCCACACTAATAAAAGCAGTATTTTACATGTGTTAGTTAAATATAGAAGGTGGGTAATTACCACATAGAAAAATGCTAGTATTTTTGCAAAAAAAAAGATAAAAATAATGCAAGACTAACTTACCATGTTTCTAAATTGCTGAATTTTTTAGTGACAACTTTTCCTAAATCGATACCTAATCTGTCCACGATCCTTTGAGCAAGATCAGGATGTGATGTTCCACTAAAAACCTTTATGTTAGGCATTCTTTTCTTTATTATTCGTTCTGGGTTTTTCTTCTCAGCTTCCACTACTGATGAACCAGCCTTGTTGCGTGCTCGTTCGGATAAAACGGGCATAACTGCAAAGCAGAGGCCACGACCAATCAGAACATGGGTCGAATGTTATCGCCAAACAAATTTTCAGAATGATAAACATCCTAACATTCTTTACCCTAGGTTAGTAAGGATACATTTGGATCCAATAATAAAATAATTATCCAAAATTAAGTTTCCAAACAATAATCATCTTAGTTATTTATTACCCGATATTTTAATTCGAAATTTGCTCAAATATATTTACCAAAAGCTATACCGTCTATTATTTGACATTTAAATCTAAATGTTGGCTGCAATGTTTCCGTGAAATAAATGACATTTCTTGCAATTTTCCATTCACGCATTCAACTTTCGACAAACTTCATCAAGAAAATTGAAAAAAGTGATCAAAATTCATCCACAACCAGATTTAGTTTATGAATTTTCTACCTTGTTATCGTAATCATTGATACATATGAATTCTGCTGCTCAAACTGAATAAGTATTTTAGATTAAAAATTAATATTTAAAATGGCTAACATAGCAGCTCAAAGAATAAAAAGAGAATTTAAAGAGGTTATCAAAAGTGAAGAGGTAAGACAAATTGTAATTTTTAAATATCATGTATGCAAGTTTCATCTTAGTAAAAGTACTTACGCTCTTGTGAATTCTGCTTACTTTTCTGGTCTGTCATGATGTTTGATTGTATATATAATGTAAATTGCAAAATATAAGTTATTATTGATTATTTAAAAATTTTTCATGATGTAAATTCAAAACTAATGGGTTATCAAAACAAAGAGATCAAATGTCATTTGACAGCTAGTAACATTACTTACTGTAAAAACATTTCTTATCATATCTATTGATTCTTTCTTTTAGGTAGCCAAGTGTGCTATTCGAGTGGAGCTTGTCAATGATAGTTACACAGAACTTAAAGGAGAAATTGCTGGTCCCCCAGATACTCCGTACGAAGGTGGAAATTTTGTATTAGAAATCAAAGTACCTGAAACTTATCCATTCAATCCACCAAAGGTAACAGTCGCACCAAATATAATTATATAAATCGTAGAATAGTAAGTTATTTTGGTGCTTGTGATTTGTGATATCTACTGGGAAGAGCATAACGCCACATTTTTTTCATCTATTAAACATTGTTTTTTTATTTGAAATAACACCCAAGTACTCTTTATTAATAAATTCAAACAAACAGTCCAGGAAATATGTTTAGATAGTTTATCCTAATGGATGTGCTTGTTTTTAGCAAATTTTTATAAAGAAAATATGCTGTTTTATTCTTTGCTAGACAAAACTTAATGTTTAGGTAAAAAAAGTTGTTCTATATGCACATGCAGACTAATATCTTCCCATCTCTAAACATCTTTATTACCTTTTTTCATTTTTGTTAAGGAGTCATTATTGTTTTAAAAGTAGCAAAGCATTATTATCTAATTCATAGAATGATGTTATATTTTGTATTTCTCAATATAAAGTAATTTTGGCAAATTGCCACAAGCATTTGTCCTTAACAGACTCACAAAAAGTTATAGGTATTATTAAACTGAATGAGAAATCTTAAAGGACAGAGAGTTTCCTATTTTTATTTGTTTTCTTATTCCTCTAGTATTGGTTGTTTAATTTTTAAACAAATGGTGTATATCTACTACTGATAAGTTAAGTAAAATATGCAAGTCATTAGATTAGATGACAAAGTATAGATGAAAATAGTGGGTAAATTCGAGTATGGTTTAAATTTACCAATCTTTGAATTGGTGGAATATCGCCTTTGTAAAAAGTAGATCAGTTTTTATGAGATTGAACCTAAGATGACTCAATTCAAATTACAAGTTTAAATTAATTAACTTTTAATAAATATAAAATCATTTACAAAACACAGCTTACTTGCTGCTTCAGTATCACTTTTTTGATATGTGCAGACATTAAATAGTACCAAGCATGACTTCATGTTGTTGAAAATCGCTTTGGAACCCCTTTTTGGTAATGCTTGAAGTGCAAAACTCCTCTAAATAACATCAACCCATATGAAAGGAATGGTTTTTGTAGTATTGTTTTAGATTATAATATGGTATATAATAATGCACCATAATGTACAGGTGCATGATTACATATACATTATGGTGCAAATAGAAGGAATACATTCATTATTTCCTAAATCAGTAACCTTGGAGAAAAATTCTAAAACGTCAATTTTTATTTGTAAATGTGCATTCCATGAGATATTTGTTTTATTACTGATGTTATCTGTGCGAACCTGATGATGTAATAAATATTAAAAAAAAAAAGTGGCTCATGCGTGTTTTGTAAGGTATTTTAATTCTCTATCCAATCATTTCATTAGGTATGTAACTGTAAGTAATTAAACAAAAGAAAATATTTGTGAAATTACAAAAAAATATTATAATTAACGTTTTTCCTGAAATTACAACTAAAATTACAGTAAATGTTCAAATGGATGATCTTTAGTTATAATACAGTTAGAAAGATGAGCAGTAAACTGTTATATAACTTTATAACTTCAGAGGTTATTTGTGTGATCTCCGTCTAAATGTGTTCTCTTAATTAATCTAGATTTTGTTGTTATTTTGGTATACTTTATTTTTTAAGTTTTTTATCAAAAAAAATGCAGGGGAGTTAAATCTGGTGACCTGGGGGGCCATTAAATTGATCCTCTTCCTTCATCCACCTATCTTGAAAGACACAGTCCTAGTGGTTTCTTACCAATACAGCATAGTGTGAGAGCACAAAAAATGACAAAATATTTCCTGTTTGCAAGCAGCTGATTTGTCTCGAGGAGCACATCGTCTTGCAAAATTGTAAATATCAAGGACCTATTACTTAAGGTTCCCCAAAAAAAAGTATGGTGCTATTAGTCCTTTTATCTATTATTTCAGCCCGAATATTCAGTGTCTATCGGTATTGAATGCGATACTCCTGTATCCAATGTGGATTTTCAGTTTTCAAATACTGAGAAATTTGACGATTTACTTGACTATTTAGAGGGAATGTATGTACATGTTCAAATAACAATGCTTCTGAAGGTGCATTTTAAACATACAGTGTGTTCTGTGTAGGGATGTAAAGTCCACACATTTCGAAGATGTTTTTCTAAAAAAAATTTAAATGGCATACTCTTACTTTAGTTCTTTTTGGATTCCTTTACCAAACACAAAATTTTTTGTCAATGGTTAGGTTACTTTTTTATGTATTTAATATTTTCTTCTAAACTAATCGTTGGATAGAATAGTAAATTTATCAAGTAAACGTTATTTTGAAAATAAAAGATTCATACAAAACATCACATTTGGGAATCGAATGGCATTTGTAATTAATTTTCATCGTACTTTTGAGAACTGATAATTTGTTGCATTTATTAGTGTTATTTGCTACTGTAGTAAAATGTTGGATAGCGAAATTTAGCATGCTCTAAACCATTGCAGAATTTACAATAAACAATCATCATTATTGGACAACATAAGATCCCCATTTGACCTACCAAAGGAGGTTCCACACAATAGTTGGGTTCAATGTGTATGTATGGCGAACTTTGATACAATTTTACCTACTATGAGGCAACTTTTTACAGAAGATTAAGTGAAACTAATTCCAAGAGCTGAAATGTTTGGCAGAAACTGGAGAGCAATTTATTAATTGAAGGCATTAAACCTTTAAGTAGAGCATGATTCGTGAGGATTATTATTAACCCTTTCAGCACAGTGATGCATCACTTGCGTTATATTTAGAGATCTACACCATGCTTATATATGGTGAAGCATTATGTGCATCATTTAATCTCGGACTTCTATATGTATAATATGACAATACTAATTGATTGTATACATGTGTGCCCCGATTTAATTTAATATCTGTTAATGAAAGAAATTGAAGTTATTTTATCGCTTCCTAAGGTAAATCAGTCATTTTTATGTGACTACCATCAGGACAGATACTCACCATAATCAGAAAAATAAACATTGACCTGAGGACTCAGGAGTGGCCTATTATACACTGAGAAGAAGTGGGTGTATTCCAACATTTTCTGTTGACTGAATGTCAATAGCTATGCAAGGAGGCAATCAGCTTGAGATAAAAAATTTTTCTCCCTTAGAGCTCGTTCGCGTCTTTGCCGCCCCGATAGCACCGCAGCCTTTGGATTATTGTGCATGCCCTTTGTCTTTTATACTCCACCCATTCCAATATCACTGTACCTTGAACTAGTGTGCACAGCAATTAATCGGGTGAAGTTTTATATTGCTCTGTCTCCGTTTAGGCTGTCCGTAGATCAGTTGTCTTTTGCGGTCCAGAGCTTTACACTCGCACAAGATGTGCTGAGCTGATTCCTCCCCCTCGCCACAGAGTCTGCATGCCAGGTCCCCCTCGAAATGCCCCATTTTATGCAGGTGTTTCTTGCCGGCCATGTGTCCCGTCAAGAGTCCTGTTTTGTTTGTGAGCTGTCCTCTGCTAAGATTTAGCAGCTCCACAGCTCTCTTTGAACTGGGTTCCTCAAATACTGACTTCCTATGTCTGAGCCGTGGACAGTCTGCCCAGTACACCTTATGTTCATTTCTAACCCAGGACTTGATGGATTCCCTGGCTCTTCGTCACCCCCAGGACCGATTCTGGTCCCATAAATGGTTTTGCTGATCCTCTCTCCGCAAAACTGTCAGCTTCTTCATTGCCTATGACCCCCGAGTGACCCGACACCCAGATGAGGGTGACCTCATTCTGTCCAGCCAGGTTGCTTGTCTCGTCTCGGCATTCACTTACCAGCCTGGAATTTATCCGTGGGCTACTTAAGACCTTAAGGGCTGTCTGTGGCTATGAGGATCCGCTTGTTAGTGTAGCCCCTCCTCTTGTTCTCTCATGCACAGTGTAAGATGACGTACATTTCGGCCTGAAAGACTGTTTCATGGGCTCTGAGGAAAATACTGTGACTTACCCTCGGTCCTTCGAATAAACGCCTGCCCACACTCCCCGCCGGATCCGTCCGTGAACCAGACGAGCGCGCCCCGTGGTAAGCACGGCGTCTCTCCCCACCATGCTGTAAAATTGTTTTCCCTGCAGATTCGCGGGCTCGCGAAGTCTGACCTCATTTCAAGCATGGGCTCCTTCATGATCTGAATTTTGCAGGGCCCCTGCAGCATGCGTTAATCTTCCGTCTATCATTGCAGGCTAGTCTGTATAGTCCTAGCGGGGCCTCCCCCATGATAACTAAGTATAGGGGGGGCAGATCCAGCAACACCTCCATGGTGGCTGTTGGGATTGAATTCATGGCCCCTGTGATGCACAGGCAAGCCATCCTTTTGATCTTGCCTAGTTTTTGGATTGTGTCAATTTAGGCCACCAGACCAGTGTCGCATATGTTAACGATGGTCTGAGGATCCTTGTGTACAGCCAATGGACCATACTAGGTCTTAGTCCCTACGTTTTTCCATATACCCGCCTAGTGACGGCCAGGGTCATAACATATTTTTTCAACGTGACCATTCCAGGTTAGCTTAGAGTCCAATTCGACCCCAAGAGATTTTACCTCCCTGGCCATTGGGATGTTTCTACCTTATAGAGTGAGAGTTCTGTGGCTCTCCCACTTCCTCCTCCTCGTAAACGGTATGACAGTTGCTTCGAGCCAACCGTCCACCTTTCCACCATTTTCAGTGCTGTCTGCATGCGCTCCAAAACTGACTTTGTAATCTTTCCTCAGACTATGATGACAGTGTCGTCCGCATAGCCCTGTACCTCGTACCCCCCCTCCCGAGGGCCTCCCTAGCAGGCTGTCCACGACTAGGCACCAGAGCAAGGGGGACAGAATGCTCCACTGCGGACACCCCGCCAGCAGCGTCCCTCCCGCGGTTGAGGTGAACACTGCCCTGGCCCTGAGCATGGAACTGATCCACCTGCAGCAGGTGTCCTCTATTCCCCGCTCCCTGATAGCTGCCGATACTGATCCGAATGAGGTGTTGCTGAAGTCCCCCAGCGCCACCTCCCTGTTCTCCAGCGTATTCTCCAGTTTCAACACCAGTTGGTGCAGTGCTGTTTCTGTTGAGACTCCCACTCTGTATGCATATTGTCCTCAGTGTAGTGGATATGCTTCCAGTACACAGCCCCTAATGTGCCGGTCAAGCAGTTTTTCTATTGTTTTTAGCAAGAAGGACATGAGACTTTTTTAGCAAGAAGGACATGAGACTTATTGGCCTCAGGGACTTTGCGTGGTCTGTTGGACACCCAGGTTTAGGAATGAATACAACCCTGGCCAGTCTCCATGCTCTCGGAATATACCCCAGAGCCAGGCTGGCCCTCATAATGAGAGTAAGCGTCGGCGCCAGTATGTTTATACCCTGTTGGAGCATGATGGGCATTATTCCATCAAATCCCGGGGATTTGAATGGCTTAAAGCTGTTAATGGCCCATCTAATTTTGCTCCAGGTAACCACCTCTTTAGCGACTGTCCAGTCTACTCTAAATGCCCGCCTGTAGGGCGCCTCTATTTCTGAATGTTCCCAGCCCGGAGGTGATTGGTTTATTATATTGCAGCCGGAGAAGTGTGTCGCTAGTAGGACTTCCATAGTTTCCTCCCCCGAGCTTGTTGTCCGCAGTCTCCCTATACGAGCCAGTCTGCGCCGGTGTTCCGGCCCTGGCCCTTTTGGGACGTCTATCTATAGTAGGCGTGCTAGAATCCGAGCATGGCCTCTTCTGACTCGCACTCCCCTCTTGCGCCTTTACAGGTTTCTCGACCGTCCACGCCCCGGTCGCCATTTTCTGTCCCCTCCGGAGCTTCTTTGTTTGCGCCCCGGAAAGAAAGGTCCTCACTGGTGGAAGGGCCGCACAGAGTTCGCCGACATCGCCGCCCTCTGGTGGGACCCAGCCTCCAGCTTGGGTGTCGGGGACAGGTCCCTGACCGAAGCTTCCCCCTGACCCGCGTATCTACGTCCGTTGTGAGACCTCCAGAGTCCGCGGACGCTACCGCCACCTGGCTCGTCTCCGTTTCGAATAGACTCAAGACACGAGTCTGTAGCCGGAGCCACTACTCGAGCTTCATTGGTTTCGGTTTTATCCATATTTCTCTTCATGTTGTTCCCACGAGAATGGGCGAAATACTCTCCACACCATCAGAACCCCATGTGTGGTGTAAGGTGGGTTATTTTGGAGGGTTGCCCAGTACTCCAAAGGTTCCTTTCACGACACCATCACCGTTAATCCCCAGGCACGGGTCACGTGACACCGTGGATTGCGGGAGTTTTCTCGACCTCCACGTCTAGATCCGTCATGTTTAGTTATAAGCAGGGTTACCTCGTGCAGGATGCGGCTCTTTACCTTTATCGAAAGCTCATGTTGTTTCCGCTTCCTCAGCTTACCCCCTGGAGTCCTTTGGCCCCCGACTCCTTGACCCCAGCTTGAGACCATACCTGAGCATTGGGCATGTTCTATTCTGACCAAAAGTCAGAACTAGTGGGACTCCACTAGTCATGTTCCTGTTCATCGTTCTTTTACAATATAATTTAAATACTATCTACACATTCTTTTAATGTTGCTGCATCAGGTTTTTATTTTTGATTACAGGTTAGATTTATAACGAAAATATGGCATCCAAACATTTCCTCGGTTACAGGGGCAATATGCCTAGATATTTTAAAAGACCAATGGTAAATATATATGTGTAATTTAATTACACAGTTATCAATGCCTATAGCAGCTTTATAATTTATTATTTTAATTTTAAGGGCTGCAGCAATGACATTGAGAACTGTACTGTTGTCGTTACAAGCTTTATTATCTGCTGCCGAACCAGATGACCCACAAGATGCTGTAGTCGCTAAACAATTCAAACAAAATAATGAAATGTTCCAGGTCACTGCCAGGCACTGGACGAATGTATATGCGGGAGGTATGTTATCCACTTGTGTATTTATTTAGTTAATACAGGATATACTTGTGCAGTTTTTCACGTCACTTTTTATACCGAACATACAGTGGGTGGCAAAATTATTAGAAACACTTGATATTGTCAGTTTCTTTTTTTCAGTTCGGTAAAAAAAAAACAGCAGAGGAATAATTACAAGACTATTAATTTGTGTGGATATGTTTAAAACTAATAAAACCGATTTCCTACTTGCCGCAAATCTATACTGTAGCATATATAAAGCTCCAAATATATACCGTATCATTTATACAATAAACATTTATATAATAAAAGTCTGTGGCCAGTGGAGAATTATTCCGTTGCCATCCTTGCATTTGAACACACACACATACACACACAAACAATTTATGTGAATAACAACAAAGAGACAGTTGTGTAACTTATTGATAAGAATTGCAAAAATTATTCAAAATCATACCCGTAAACCATAAAGTTGTGTCGCAAGTCGTTGGGGCGGCGAAAGAGATGCAATGTTTTCATCAGCGCAAAAACCGCTGTACTGACGTCCCGCGTTTTAGCCTAGCCAGCTTTCGTATTACTCGCTCCGCGCCCGGCCCGCACTTCAGATACCCAGTGTTGCCAACCATACGATTTAAACTATTCATTAAGTTTGACCTAAATGTCCAGTAAAAGAGGGCATGTATTTCTGTACGTGATTAGGATTACCTACCTACGTTAAATTTACAGTGGATAAATGGTTAAAACAAAGTACCAGTTCCGAAAGCAGCACAAACTGACAGTCGAGTGATGTATAGCCAAGTCAAGTTCTAATAGTGGTTCTTACAAACAGCCGCAAGATGCATAGAGTAATACTCTTGCGAACAAGAAAAAAAATTCGAGATGCAGCAAGTACGTTATGGTAGTGAATTTTCATAAGATTACGATTTTTGATTTGGTAAAATAAAAGTAGGTACTACAATAAGGACAAATAAAACACAAGATCTCTACATAAATCTTTACTAATGCTTTGGCTGAGTCTTGGCTTAGCAATTCTGTCTTAGATTCTGAATTATTCTCTGAAGATTTTCTTGCTTTTTGTGCTAATGGAGATTTCCAATCTTGTAATCTTTTGAGGGGTGGTGGTGTTTTGCTTGCAACTCGATCACCATTTGAAGCAGAACTTGTTGACATTTTTTCTGTTTGTAATCGTATCAACCCTCTATGGTCTGTAGATATTCTTGTTGTAAGGACTGTTTTAGCTTCTCGGGCAGTCTTTATTGTAGTGCTGTACATTTTCCCGTCTTCTTCTCTTGAAATCTTCGAAGAATTGTTTGAACTGTTGTCACTTTTTTGGTACATTTGCATGGGGAAACTACTGATTCTTGGTGATTTCAACATACCATGATACGTAAGACGTGTTCACTCTGGACTTGGCTGCAGGGTTAGTGAATGTTTGATAAACTTTTTGGCAATGGTAGACTTGGAATAGTTTAACTTTATTTACAGTTGCAATGAAAGACTCCTTGATTTGGTACCGTCTAACGTGAATTGCACTGTTTACATCGTTGATGAAACTGTTTTGCCTGTGGACGCCTACCATCCATGTCTCCACATTATCTTCAGTATTCCTTGTTCTAGACCAAACATCTTTCTGCTGAATTCTGTACCTAAATATAATTTAAAAAATGCGAATTTTCATGGATTGTATCATGCTTTTCAGGTACCTGATTGGACTACTGTTTTTTTTTCTTATGGCTCATCCGCGTCAATTCCGCCCCAATAGCACTGCAGCCTTTGGCTTATTGTGCATGCCCTTTGTCGTATCTACTCCACCCATTCCAAAATCACTGTGTCTTGAACTAGTCTGCACAACAATTGGTAGGGTGAAGATTTATATTGCTCTGCCTCCAGTCTAGGCTGTCCGTAGATCAGTTGTCTTTTGCGGTCCAGAGCTTTACACTCGCACAAGATGTGCTGGGCTGATTCCTCCCCCTCGCCGCAGAGTCTGCATGCCAGGTCCTCCTCGAACCACCCCATTTTATGCAGGTGTTTCTTGGCAGCCATGTGTCCTGTCAAGAGTCCTGATATGTTTCTGAGCTCTCTGCTAAGATTTAGCAGCTTTACAGCTCTCTTTGGACTGGGTGGACTACTGTTACATCTTGTATTGACGTGGACTCAGCATGCAAGCGTTTTTTATAATGTTATCTATCCTCCTATTGAAACTCGAACAGACGTCATTAACAAAGAAGAAAACCTCCAAATCGACTCCGCTAATACCTTGGAATCTTACAATGTAAAATAATATAAAAAACTTGCACAAACAGTGCAGTGCTTAGTACTTATCAATAAGTGCACAGTAAGCATGGAGGTGAGACATTGTTCAGAGAATCAGATAATCACACTGTAGCTATCGAATTATTTCAGATAATGCAGCGGAGTTTAATTAGATGTTTGTTTCAGTTAATGCAGCGTTCCTGTTAATCGAGTTCCAAATAATCGAGCTTGTATTGAAAAAAAAATAAATATATATATATATATATATATATATATATATATATATATATATATATATATATATATATATATATATATATATATATATACTCATATACACACACATATACATACAGGGTGGCACATTGAAAACAAAACAGACCGATTTGCATCCAGAGAATTTTTTTTAAGAAATGCTGAAACACGCCAATTTTAATATTGAGGGGGACATGTTTTGAAATAAAACTCAACTTTGTCACATCAACCCCTTAAGGGTGGTGATAACAACCCTTATATTTTAAATAGGGAATATGGGTCGAGTGACACATCATTTGAAAGCTCTTTCTTTTCTGAATTCAGCACACTAATTTTTTTGGAAGTTTTATCAACTCGTTTAAAAATTATTCACAGTTGGAGTTGCGAGAACATATTTCATTCATTGTGATAAGAAATGCACTAATTAGTCAATTTTTCGTTAAAAAAAACCTAAAAAACAAAACCAAACGTTCAAAAATGTTTATTCGGTGAAGTAAGTGTTCAAATTGTTGACCACCAGCTTCCATACAAAAGTACAAATTTCGTTCAAAACGAGCTCCGACATTCTGGAGCATTTGTGGAGTTATTAGACGGCATTCTTCAACAATGCGTCGTCGTAATTCTTCCAGAGACTTCGGTTTTGTTGTGTAAATTCTACTCTTTAAATGGTCACATAGAAAGAAGTCTGAAGGAGTTAAATCCGGTGATCTAGGGGGCCACTCAATAGCACCTCTACGCCCAATCCATTGTTCTGGAAACTCTCTGTTCAAAAACTCCCTGACACGTGAAAAATGCGGAGGAGCTCCATCTTGTTAAAACACTAATTGATTTTCTTCATAGCGATCATTTTCAACAATGTCAATTAGTAGAGGGTAAACGATATCTTCTAGTAACTTCAAATACGTTTCGCCACTCAAATTGTCATCAAGAAAAATTGGTCCAATTAAACGGTCTGAAAAAATGCCAGTCCAGACATTCAATTTCTGTGAAGTTTGAGTGTGGACTTCGTGAAAATGTCTTGGATTATTATCTGCACAATAACGACAATTATGACGATTGACTGTAGAGTTTAATAAAAACGTACACTCGTCAGAAAAACAGATATTGAACAGAAAGTTCTTGTTATCAGCTATGTATGCAGTCATAACTTCACAAAACTCCAGCCGCCGATCAAAATCATCGTCATTCAGTTGTTGTACAAAATAAATTTTATACGGGTGAAAATTATGATGCTTCAATATTCGCTAAATAGTTCTTCTTTTGATGTTTGAAACAGTGGCCAATTTTCTCGTGCTCAAAGTTGGGTCTGCAGCAATTTGTCCTAAAACTTCAATCTTAGTAGTCTCATTTATAACCGGAAATTCACGTTCAGGATTCCGTTTTTTGTTGGCTACTGAACCACTTTGTCGAAACTTTGCAACTAACTCCAAAATGTATTTTCTGTTGACATGTCTGTTCGGATGTCGTTCATTAAACAAATTTGCGGTATGGTTGGCACAGTCATCGTTTTTATAAAAAAGAGTAATTATTTCAACTCTTTCTTCTACAGAATACACCATTGTGAAATTAATTTTCGGTAGTACTGTCAAGTATCAAACCGACCAATAAACTGAAATAATAAACCGCATTTCTCTCATTCCGATAAAAAATGTTCTGATAGTCAATTTTTTGTTTACAAACCAACAAAACATTGACTATCAGCACATTTTTTATTGGAATGAGTGAAATGCGTTTATGCATCTTCAACTGTGAATAATTTTTAAACGAGTTGATGAAACTTAAAAAAAATTAGTGTGTTGAATTCGGAAAAGCAAGAGCTTTCAAATGATGTAACACTCGACCCATGTTCCCTATTTAAAATATAAGACTTGTTATCCCCACCCTTAAGGGGTTGATGTGACAAAGTTGAGTTTTATTGCAAAACATGTCCCCCTCAATATTAAAATTGACTTGTTTCAGCGTTTCTTAAAAAAATATTATCTGGGTGCAAATCGGTCTGTTTCGTTTTCAATGTGCCACCCTATATATACATATACTGATAACTCAAAAAAATAATGGGCCATTTTTAATGAAATTTAACAGGTACCTTCCTTTTGTTAAGTGACTTGGATAAGTTCATCAGCCAGGAAAAAAGTTTTGGGTTATCTTTCAAAAAAAATGTTTTTTCTATGTTACAAGAAAAAAAGTTATAAGCATTTAATTTTTTTTTAATGTTTCGTGCTATTTCTATGAAAAGTTACTAAAGTAACGCATTTGCTGCGTCCAGCCTTTTGTTTTTAATTCTGACCTTGTTCCATTTGTCTTCTAAAGTTCATACATTTCTCAATTCCCAAAAAAAAATTTCAGAAACTCGAATTTGACATGAGTTGTAATCAAGCTGTGGACCCTGTGTGCCAAGATAAATAATTTAATTTGGCAATACTAATCCCTGTATTGGTATTCTTTACTGGTTAATTATATTTATTTGTTGTTATTTTACAGGTCCTCGCGTTAACAAAGATTGTGATGATAAAATTCGAAGATTGGTTGATATGGGCGTGGAAGAACATAATGCACGTGTAGCCTTGTCATCATATAATTGGGATTTAGAGAGAGCAACAGAACAGTTATTTAGTTAGTAAATTTTGATTTTCTCTCTTATACACTCCCCCTTGGTAATTTCAGAGGAAAGTTAATACTGTAGAATGTTTTATATTTTTTTTAATACTTTCCGAATTTACTCTATTTATGTACATATATACTTAACTTGATAATAAAAGAGGAGTGTTCGTAATTGATCTGTTTTATTAATGGTTGTAAAAAGTAAGATAGTTGTATTATAGCCAGTATGATAGTCAGATATTATTCTTCTCATTTTATTTTATTTGTTGATTACTGTTTAAAAAACATTTAAGTAAAACATAGTGTCTTATTAACATTCTTTATAAATGTAGGTGATAAAATCTGATGTAGCATCTTAACAGAAAAATGCTTTTTCTGTAAATGAATTGTAATATCAGATATTGGAAGATTCGATTAAATAATTGATTGTAATGTTCTACTTTTTGACTTAAAAATGCCAGTTGAATTTTTGAGGACATATACTTTTTAAATTATGTAATTTAGTTGATAAATAAAAAAAGTAATGTCGAATCTGTCGATCACAGATGCACATATATTTTTAATCATACTCATATATTGTAAGCTCAATTTAGTTTTATAACATCTCTGATTATCTAAAAAAGTCTTTTAAGTATTATTGTTACATAAGTGGGCTTTCTTTTGTACAACATAATTTGTTTTAGTCATTTTAATATTATTTTTGGATTACTAAATTTACTGGTCCTTTTAAGTGAATTTAGAGAACTGGAATATGTGTTTCAAATGCCACCAAATATTAAATGTTATTAAGACCAATCTCCTCTATAAGCACCAATTTAATAAGAATTTAAATTTAAGAGTTTTAATTTCTTAATTACTTAGCTTATGAAGTTGGCTTATTAGTTGGACAATAACATCACTGTTAGACAGTATAAGAGAAGATGTCATCTTATTTATTTTTAGTGTAATTTTGATGCTAATTTTCTAGCATTTAATGAAAATTAATGATGAAGTTTCTACACATGTAAACAATTCAATCAATATACCTAAATAAATAGCATATTTTATTAAAGTAAAATTGTGTTGATGTTCTTTGTCTTTAATTTTCTTTTATAAATAAACTTGTCTCAAAATTATAGCTACGTGATTTTTTTCTTGTTTGTGTTGGTGTTAGTAGTTAAACTAGCTTTTAAAGAGAATGAGTTACACAGCTTAGGTTTTCTTTTCTTCATATTTTGTGTTTTACTACTACAGAGTAGGTTTAACTGTAGCTTAACCAGAATAATACTCACATTAATAGCGAATGTTAAAATGGAACCACCAGTATAAAATCTGCATTTGATATCTGGCCAAAACTTGTTTCTGAATTCCCAAGAAGAAAAAAAGGTTTCACGTTCTCTGCCTTGGTATGACCCTCGGCTTATTAAACAATTGGGGATGAAGCAGGAGCTCCATAAGATATATACAGGAACACTGCTTCAGGATGATTATGAGGGTTATTCCTTTTGCATGTCGAACTTTAATAAGTACAATTTAGAGAACCCAAATCATCTCAATACAGTTTTTTAGACCCAATGATCGTTTTGCTCACAAAGTTAGCGTCATCAAGGGGATGAATAAACTAAGTGAATAAAGACTAGGACTGCTATTTATATGTTAGTTGGCAAGTAGTTGCGAACAGCATCCTCTGGGAAGGTATACACACAGACCCCTAGTGTTGAGTCGTAAATCCCTGTAATTAAAACTGCATACATGCCTTTGTTATACTGTGTGTCGTTATCAAATATTCGTTCTAAGAAGGACACAGTGGTTATTAAGATAACAGATCAAACAATGGACTACATAGAACCGGACCTACTCTATTCATCGAAACATTTTTGTACAAATTTCTAACGATATATATACTTTAGTAAACAGCAAGCTGACGCGACTGCCTGACATTTTTTATGATCTTGAGATTTTTTTTATCTACATGATGATTATTATCGCAAATATGCTGAGCAATACATGATTTGTCAATAGTGCTATATCTCAGTTGCGCTAAATGTTCTTTAAATATAGTTTCAATGGTTCGTTGGCCCAACATGTTTAGGCTCACAATCCTTACAAACTTATTTCATAGATTCCTGACACCTCTGTGGTTTTGTCTTTATCCTTTGGGGTACCTAGCAAATTTTTTAATGTATTTTTGTGTAGAAAATGTTTGCAGCAAATTAGCTTTCTTAAAAATGTTATTAAAACCGCTCATAATTCGTGGTTCAAATGGTAAACAAACAACGGTTTTGTCTGGTTTATCATTTCTGTAAGTCGTAGATTCCGCTAACATTTTCTTTGTTTTATGTTTATTGACTAGTTTCTCAACTAAGCAGACGACAGAGTAACCATTATACTTAGCTACATTTTTAATATATTCAAGTTCTCTTGTATCTTTCTTTATTTAAGGGAAACTCTATTAATCTATGAACTAGAAAATTCAAAGTAGCTGTTTTTTATGGAAAACTATGGTGTGAGTCAATCGAAATGTAACTTACAGTACTGGTTTCCTTTCTGTGGACGTCAAATTCTAAAGTGTCTATTTTTAATGACTAATACATCAAGAAAAGGTAATTTGTTATTAATTTCTATTTCATGTGCGAATTTAATGAAGTCAAATTTACTGTTTAATTGGCAACAAAATCATCTACTTTGCATACATTTGTATTAAATACTGCAAATTTGGACGATGTTTTTGCAGTATTTAATACAAATGTATGCAAAGATTTCATTGCCAATTAAACAGTAAATTTGACTCTCACGCATGAAATAAGAATTAATAACAAATTACCTTTTCTTGATATATTAGTCATTAAAAACAGAGACACTTTAGAATTTGACGTCCACAGAAACGAAACCAGTACTGTGAGTTACATTTCGATCGACTCACACCATAGTTTTAAACAAAAAACAGCTAGTTTGAATTTTCTAGTTCAGAGATTAATACAGTTTCCCTTAGATACAGAAAGATACAACAGAGAATTTGAATATATTAAAAATGTAGCTAAGTATAATGGTTTCTCTGTCTGCATAGTTGAGAAACTAGTCAATAACATAAAAGTTTGGACACAGCAATTACGTTATGGAAGTGAATTTTCATAAAAATGTTTTTAGTAGTAAATATGTCTCTCTGATGCAAGCAGGCCTCAATCTGGTTACCTGCATAACCTCTATAGTAGAAGCAATATACCATATTTTATGAAAATAACTTTGTTTGAAAATGTACAAAAGTTTCACAAAAATAAACTTCAAATGTTTCCAAGAAAACTGGTACCACCAAAAACAATTCCAAGGTCCTTAACTGTCCCGGGGCGGTCAAGTGGAAGCCCTTTTATATTGTACCCGAAAGTGATTCCGTGCTTATTTCAAGTAAAGGACATCACACAACACTTGGAAACATTCACAGAAAGACCACTCTGACAACACCATTCATCAAGGATCTGAAGACAGTTCTCGAGCCGCAAACAGTCATCAACACTCGAAATATTTACGAAAATCTTAATATCATCTGCATACATTAAAAAAGGAACATGTAAAACATGTTTAACGGGGTCAATAAATATATTAAACAGTAATGGACCGAGTATGGAACCCTGCGGCACTCCCGAAGTTACGTGATAGGTGTTGGATTTGAAGCCCCCAACCCCAACAAATTGCCTCCTTCCATCCAGGTAAGATCTGAAGAAG
Organism: Tillus elongatus; assembly: GCA_964006375.1. NCBI lineage: Eukaryota > Metazoa > Arthropoda > Insecta > Coleoptera > Cleridae > Tillus > Tillus elongatus. Next base: position 109,289,115 of record OZ023263.1, on the reverse strand, counting down.
CCAAGCAAGCCCGCAGAGAATCCGATAGCCCTCATCCTGTCAATCAGAACAGAGTGATTTAGACAATCGAAAGCCTTAGATAGATCAGTATACACAACATCAACCTGTGAAGAGCGGACACAATGAACTGTGTAACATCAACTAAATTCGTTACAGTCAATCTACCTGGAATGAAACCATGCTGAGAAATAGATAGTCTGTTTTTGATGTGAAACAGTATTCGTTGAAAAAGGCAGGCCTCGAAAATCTTTCAGAAGACACATAGTATGGATATTTGTCGATAGTTTGATGGATCATCACTATCCCCCGCCTTGAAGACAGGGAAAACCCGTGACAGCTTTCAGATCGCGGGGAATGTTCCAAATCTAAGAATCAGTTTAAAAATTTTCTTAAGTGGAGCCAGGAAAGCATATAAGCAGTCGCGCACCATGAAACCAGGAACCACATCAGGTCCACAGGACATGTTAGCCTTAATTCTCTTAGCAGCTGTAATAATTTCGTCATCTGTAAAGTCATCAACAAAGAACATTGTGATGTCACCCGAAGCCAGACTGGCGGCTGTAGGCGATGAGGTGGGGGTGGAACCAGAACATCCCGCAAAATAAGAAGCAAAACTATCAGCTGCCTGTTGCTGGTTAGATGGATTCCCAATAGAAAAGTTTTGACGGCATCGAGAAGAGCAGTTCCAGAATTTTTTAGGATTAGACCTAATCTCTCTTTCAACCCTCTGAAAGTAGTTTACTCGAGAAAGATAAATGTCTCTCTTAGGTTTTTGTCTCAGCTCCCTAAATCTATCCAGAAACTCCACATTTCTAGACTTCTTAAACTTACACCATAATGAATATTTATATTTGATACTAACCTTAATTTCTTTAGAAAACCACGGGGGGTACCTATTACATGCTCTTGGAGCAGTCATGGGAACATACAGATCAAACAAGTCGTAAATTATAGAAAAAGTCAAGCATAGAATCGACATCCTGAAGCCCATCCATGCCATCCCAGCACAAGCCGCCCAGCTCCGCATACAATCTGACAAAATCACATTTTCCAAAATTATATGACCTTTGCCTAGTGTCACCAGCAGGGGAAGAGACCACTGAACCACTGAGCGGAAACTCTATGATTAAGGGGGGATGATGACGATCAGGAATCACAGGCGAATCAGAAGCCTCCCCTACCAAGCAAGTATCAGTAATCAAAACCACGTCAAGAATCCTGTTGTTAATATTCTCAACATGATTAAACTGTCTAAGGAGTAGTAGATTACAGAAATTTTGAAAAGCAGACACACGAGCGGAGGGGTCGTTCTGACGACAAGAAGCATATTCAGGCATGTTAAACCAACTAAGAATGTCTCGGAACCATATTTTATGCACAGGGACTCGAGAGCTTTAAACAAGAGGTAGTAGTCATTAGTTGGAGTATTGGGAGGTATATAAACAACAAAAACATTAAGCGAGGCCCGATATTATATACATATATATATATATATATATATATATATATATATATATATATATATATATATATATATATATATATATATATATGTATGGTGCCTTTAGAGTTTGTAGGTGTTTTACCAGTCGTTGCTTATAAGGTGGTTGTTTTGTCTGGAATTTTAAGGAGTTAATTATTAAGTTTGGATGGAAGTAATTATTCTCACTACACCACGTACGTGTTGCTGAGAATCAATGTGCAGAGAATAGGCGATACATGTGAGTGACACAAAAACCCATATTGCTTTGTGTTTTATTTTGCATCGTGTTTGACAGTGGTATCTTTTACTGATAACATATTTAACTAAAGGTCTTCATACACGGAAATGAGTTCTGACCAGGTCACGTTGAAACAGATAATTGAAGAGGTGGCTAACAGTAGGAGCGAATTAAAGCGTGCTATTGAAGCAAGTGAGGCAAGAATTTTGTTGGAGTTTGAAGCATATAAAAATCGGATCAACATTTTGGAGCGCGAAAACAGTGAATTGCGTAGACAAATTGACAGCTTGCAGGATAATAATAGGAAAAATAACGTGGTTGTTTTCGGACTGGATTTGTTGCAGTTGTCTCCTGCATCTGTTTGTGAGTCGCTGAATATCTTGTTGGATACGAAAATAGGAGAGGAGCATATTAATGATGTTTACCGCTTAGGACGGACGGATAAGTGCCCAATAAAGATTGAGTTTGTTTCCTTCCAGACAAAGAGACAGATTTTCAAGAAGCGCGGCAAATTGAAAGGGTCCAGCGTATTTTTGAGCGACGACCTGAACGAGAGGCAGCGAGAGGAGCAGTAGATTCTTCGCCAGTATTTGAGACAGATGAGAGAGAGGTCGACTGTGAAATGTTACATCCGGGGAAATAAATTGGTTAAGGACGGTACATACTACTCGCTAGAACAACTAGAGGCACAAGAATATCATGACGAAACATGCGGTGTCCCGAGGCTAAACAATAGTGCCCCTGCAACACCATCTTCAACTCTCGATACCCGAGATATATTGGAGACTGCTCAAGAGAAATCCACAACCAGTAATAAGTTCGAGAGTAGGGTCAGGGAACCAGAAGATATACTGGGATCGTTAGACGGAGTAAGAAAGGTGCCTCAGTCGGTTAAGTACTCTTCTCCAAAGACTGCATTACCAAAGAATAAGGTCAAGTCAGAGAGGGTAAATGAAGGAACCAGGGACAGATTGAAGACGAGATCGCAGAAGTAGCATCCTTGGGGCCAGGACGAGTGCAGGAATGGACCACAAAAATTCGTGAATTTGGTGGAATTGTACTGCGGGAAAGGGACTGGGTGGTGTTATGCGGATGAAACCACATTTGTTGTTTTTGTTTTGACATTTTATACTGTGATAGTTACTTATGCAGGTGTTTTAGATAGGTTTGATTTTAAATGGTGTTTATATTTTAACATAGGTTTGTATTGAACTGTGTATTGATTTTTTTTCATATAACAAATTGCTCGTTTGAGTTTCTGACTTGTTGTATACTGGTCCGACATTTTGTATGCTGTCATAATGCTCTTTTATTAAGTGATAGATATTATATGGGCTTGCGTCGGTTATTGGCGCTGTATGTATTAATGTGTTTATTTTTATTTTGAAACTGTACTATAACGTCGTTTTTACCTTTATCTTATAGGCGTTCATGTTTTGTTTGTGCAGTTCCAGTTTTATTTATTTGACAGTAAAGTTTTTATTTTAGCTGACGTAGTTTGTAGTTTTGTTGTGATGTGGTGTATATTGTTTTAGTTATAACTGTGTTTTAAGCTTAATGTAATTTTATTTTGTCGTATTTTATTGATATAGTTGTGGTTCATTTGTTTTGTGTATTGCATATGACTGTGTGTAAGTCGGTGTTTATTCAATTAGGATTTGTAATTACTGTTGTTTTACAATTGGTGTTCGGTGTCGCAGGCATTTACCCAGCGACTGCATTTGGACGGGATGGATTCCTATGTTAGGGATTTTACGGAATTTTCCTACGACTGCCGATTGGCGGATAGCATTGAGCAATGTAACACATTTTTGTCTGAAGTAGGAAATACATGCTTTAGTATTTATCATCATAACATCAGAAGTATTTCCAAAAACATAGATGAGCTAAAAGTTCTACTGGACGGATTTAAGAGTGAATTTGACTGTATAGTACTGACAGAAACATGGAGACTTAAAAATCCAGAAATATATAATATTGGGAATTATAGAATCATCTATAATTATGGGGAGGTAAATCAGAACGATGGGGTCGTAATTTATTTGAAAAATGAAATTCCTTGTGAATATAAAATTGTCAAGCTTGGCGAAATAAACATACTGGAACTTCAGATAAAATACTGTTCAAGGTGTGTTATACTAACAGCAGTATACAGATCACCTGCAACATGTCCTATCGAGTTTACAGGGAATTTGAAGAAATATATGAAGGAATGTAGAAAAGGTGAGGATATACATGTTTTTCTAGGCGACATAAATATTAATATATGCTCTGAGGAGGAAACTGCCGTTCAGTATTTAAATACGATGAGTGAACATAGATTTGTGGTGACAAGTGTGGATTTTACTAGGGTGCAGGGGAATTCAGCTAGCTGCATTGATCACGTTTTCATTAAAAGTAAATTACACAAAGAAAATTGTCACCCAATCCTTGTGAAAGTAGGTGTCAGTGACCATTATAGCAATATCCTGCAGATAGATCTGAAAGAGGAGAAGACCCAGAATAACAGAAATGGAAAGATATATAGGATAAACAGAGAAAAGTTCTACAATGAAATCAGTAAGGAGAGCTGGGCCAGTGTTTACATGGAGGAAGATCTCAATAAGGCAGCACATATGTTTGTGAAAAAGATACGGTCTAAAATTGAGATGTGTACATTTAAGGTGGGGACAGGATCTCATAAAAGAAAGGCATGGATCACAAAAGCTTTATTAGAGTCAATTAATAGAAAGAACGAGATGTACAAAAGTATACAAAGGACAGACAATGAACAACTGCTTGGTGAATATAAGGCATATAAAAACTATTTGGGACAACTAATTAAAACAGCTAAAAGAAATTACTACATGAATATTATAGATAAAAATAAAGGATCTTCAAAAAGTCTATGGGACTGTACAAGAGAATTGCAGGGTCAATTCTCAAGGAGAGGAATAGATCGGGTCAACAGCACTCCACACGGGATAACATCTGACAAAAAGATTATAGCAGAAACATTTAATGAATACTTTTGCAGTATTGGTGAAAAACTAGCAAGCAAGATAAGAAAAAGAAACACGAGTTTGCCTGAAAAGAGAAACAACTCGTTTTACCTTTCTGAAACCAACGAAGAAGAAGTGAGACGTAGCATAAGACTGCTAAAGGACCACAAGGCACCAGGTTATGATGGCATTACCAATAAGTTGCTAAAACTAATAATTGAATACACCACTAACTTATCTAATAAATAAATCTTTTCAACTGGGAACCTGTCCACAAGCCTTTAAAATAGCTGTTGTTACACCATTACATAAAAGCGGCGATAAAACTAATGTGGAAAACTATCGGCCAATATCACTTATCTCTAGTATAGCGAAAGTATATGAAAAAATTCTAGCGGGAAAAATGCTGGAGTACATTAGCAAATATAAGTTAATATCTGAATGCCAGTATGGCTTCCGCAAAGGCAGGTCCACACAAGATGCCATACTACACTTAAATGAAAGAATACTCAATGCATTGCATGAAGGTACCCCATCGCTCTGCATCTTTGTGGACTTTTCCAAAGCGTTTGATACTATGAACCACGAGAAGCTGTTACGAATACTGGAAAACCTGGGGTTTAGGGACAAGTCACATAATCTCATAAAGAGCTATCTAGAGGACAGAAAACAATATGTTAAAGTTGATGACATCCTTAGTAGTTCAAAGACAGTAACTTGCGGTGTGCCCCAAGGGACTGTGCTTGGTCCAATTTTATTTACTTTATATGTGAATGGGATATATTCTGCTTCACAGTGTGGGCAAATCATTGGTTTTGCAGACGATACCGCCATATTTTATAAGGATAGCACTTGGTCCAATTTGAAAACCAAAGTGGAAACCGATTTTGTGGGATTAATGCACTGGGTGGAGGGCATGTCCCTGACAATTAATCTCAGGAAAACGTGCTTTGTACCGTTCAGTTGTTACGAAAATCATTTGCCAGATTTCAGAGAATTGACAGTTCCGACAGAAGCAGCTAGTATAAGCATTGAAACAGCGGAGAGTGTAAAATACTTGGGGGTGGAGATTGATCGCCACATGAGATGGAATCTACATATCAATAATCTAGTTAAAAAACTTAGAACCATCCTAACCCAGTTCAAGATATTACGGCGAATATTTCCTGAAAGATATTTGACGGTTCTGTACCATGCTCTGGCGGAAAGTCACATCAATTACGCTATTGTTGCTTGGGGGAGTGCGGCGCCGGCACATATGAGAAGTCTCGAGGTAACCCAGAAGTGGCTCATTAAATTAATATTTAATAGGGACATTACTTACCCATCGGATCAATTATATACGGAGACCGGGTATTTTGATCTGAGACAACTGTACGCAATAAGATTGCTGGTATACCAATACAGTCATAGGTTCAATGTGGAGGAAAGAGGTCGCCGTTACGAGATACGTTGTAGAGACTATGCACAGGCTGCTATACCAAAGAGTGGGAAAACAATATTTCAAAGGTCGTTCCTATACCTCGGTCCAAAGATATTTAACATGATGCCAACATATGTAAGGGTCTTAAACTCCTCTCGATTCTATAAGAAGCAAATCATCAAATGGGTGGCATCAAAACCAAGATTGGAAATTAAATTGTTAGTCGAACTGAGAGATATACTGCACTAAATAGAAAAAGAAAATAAACTAAAAAAATCGTGCAAGATGCATGTGCGGGGTAATTGGATGCCGATGATATGTTGCGTGATGTTGTGGTGAGCTATATTATGTGTAGCACACCTGATTTTGCCTGAGTGTTGAGACACCGAACACAGTGTGTGTGTGTGATGTGTGGGTGTGTGTGTGTGTGTGTATGTTGTGCGAATGTGTAGATTGTGACAGACTTGCCAAATTGATTGATAACTTTATTTATGATTTCTAACACTGTTGGTGCTGTCTTGCGTCTTCATTTCCGATTGTGGCCTGCGCACAAGTTTAACTTCTGCGGGCTTGCTCGGAGGAACGCATGGGAGTATTAACGTTATGAAAGTATGGTTGATGATGTGTATCTTGTATTGTATTATATTGTGTTATATTGTGTTGTGTCCATTAAAACATTGTAAAACATTATTTTCTAATTTTGTTTATACTAATTATATTTGTGGTATGTTATGTATTTGTACAGTAATACTGTTACTAATTGTAATTCATTATTTTTGCGGAATTGGCTGTATGGCTTTTTTAATAAATTATTATTATTATTATATATATATATATATATATATATATATATATATATATATATATATATATATATATATATATATATATATATGTAAACAGATAAAACTGAAACTAAATCCGGATATGGATTCTAGGGTGTCTAGTTTGCGCTCATTGGAAGAACCCCTTTTAAAATTCAAAAGTTGCAGTCTCCCCATTAAAGAACCTTTTCTACAAAAATTAGCTAAAAATTATTTGAAGCTGAAACTTAAGGGTTTGCAGAACACTGCTTGGGGCATTTTCTTTTCATAATCCATATTCGTTTCAGGTTATTTGCCTAAATGTTGCGAATTTTGTCGTTTTAAATCGCGACTTTGACGGATTGAGGAAAACTCAAAATGTTTTTTCTTTAACTGTCCATAACTTTTTTGTCTTCAAACTTATAGACCTAAATTTCGGTACATGGTTTACTCTTTATAATACAAACACGCGTACCAAATTTGGTTCCCTTACTTTCCACATATATAATTTTTTTCCGTAAGAAAAAACAAAATTTTCCTGGAAAACCTTCACCGATTTTCCTGGCTAACGAACTTATTCAAGCCACTTGCAAACGGAAGGAACTCACAAAATTTCATTAAAATGGGCCCATTATTTTTTGAGTTATCAGCGTGAGATTTAAAAGTTGGGATCTCATTTGTGAATTTTTGTAAAGAAAATTCACTAAAACATAATCAAAATATTAGCGAAATCTACGACTTTCGGAAAATATAAACCAGACGACACCATTGTCTGTTTACCATTTGAACCACGAATTACGAGAGGTTCTATTAGCATTTTTAAGAAAGCCAACTTGCTGGTAACATTTTCAAGAAAAATACATTAAAAAATTTGCTAGGTAGCCCAAAGGATAAAGATAAAACCACAGAAGTGTCGGGAATCTATGGAATAGGTTGTAAGGATTGTGAACTTAAAATGTTGGGCAAACTAAAAGAACTAATGAAACTAGATTTAAAAAAACATTTAGCGCAATGGAGATATGGCACTATTGACAAATCATGCATTGCTCAGCATATTTGGGATAATAATCATCATGTAGATAAAGAAGATCTCAAGTTAATCAAAAATGTCAGGCAGTCGCGAGATAACAATAGCCAACTCATACAATGTATATAAGAAGTACAGATCCCGATTCAACACCCAAGGTCGCTGACGAACGGGTTAATTAAAAGCAGCGCAATTAGAAGAATAGACTATTCATAAATGGGTAAACAACTAGACCTTCAACTCAGCAACCATCACCTTCAAGACTGCAACTTAGGTGGAAACCGCCTCTCGGTCCACGCCCCACCAGAGACTATATATGGAAGTTACCAGACCACAGACGAACATTCCTACATTGTTATTGCTTGAGTCTCTTTTAAATTGTCATATTTTATATTTATCATTTTTTATTATTCATAAGTATTTTATGTAACTATAATCAATAAATTCTTTTAAAAAGTAAAGTGTGTTAACAAGAAAGTTAACTCGCGTCAGCTTGATGCTTAGGAAAGTATATATATCGTTAGAAATTTGAACAAAAATGTTTCGATGAATAGAGTAGGTCCGGTTCTTTTTAGTCCATTGTTTGAAATGTTATCTTAATAACCAGCGTGTCCTTCTTAGAATGAATATTTGATAACGATGCACAGTATTACAAAGGCAGGTATGCAGTTTTAATTACAGTGATTCAAGACTCAACAGTGTGGGTCTGTCTTGTATACCTTCCTAGAGGACACTGTTCACAACTGCTTGGCAACTAACATATAAGTAGTAGTTCTAGTCTTTATTCACTTAGTTTATTCATCCCCTTGATGACGCTAATTTTGTTAGCGAAACGATCATCGGGTCTAAAAAACTGTATTGTGATGAATTGGGTTCTCCAAATTGTTCTTACCAGTGCTCATCACAGGTTCCAATCTTCACTCGTCGAACTTTAAGAGAAGATGTCTGAATGCTTATAGACAGCACGTAGAAAGTACAGAGACAAACATCAAGAATAATGCTGATTTTTGGTCATTTCTGCAATAAATTATTTTTTTTCGAGAATACATAGGGTCACATAACTTAATAACAGTACTACTGTAACATCTCCGAAGGAAATAATGAATGCTTTTGCAGATTTCTCCTCTGACAGTAATTCTGTTAATGATTGTGCCATCAAAATAAATTTTGCTCCTAATGTAAATATTAACGTGCTTCATATCCAGAATCTGGATACTTCTGATATCCAGCTAGCAATTAAGAAACTTAAACCTAAAATATGTCAACGCCGGGATAATATTCCAAGCTTCTTAATGAAAGACTGGTTAAATACCTTTGTGGAACCCCTTTGTTTTATATTCAACTTATCCTTAAAAACCCAAATATTCCCTAGCTCTGGAAAATGTCTAAGGCCAGTCCTATTCATAAGAAAGGAGATTACAGTCTTATTGAAACTTACAGGCAGGTCGTAATGTAGAATTTCACTAAAGTTTTGAATATTCTCTTGAAATCACCACATGTATATCCATTTATCTCTCCCAGTCAGCACGCGTTTCTAAGAAATTGCTCCATGGTTACTAACCTCTGTACCTTTACTCAGTATGTATCTAATTTCCTTGACAATAGCACTCAGGTTGACACTGTATATTTCAACATTAGCAAGAAATTTGACTCCATTCTGCATGTGCTACTTTTGAATAAACTGAGTAACTTTAACCTCCCTGATTCTTCGTTGGCTTTTTTTGAATATTACCTTTCTGGGAGCTAGCTCTACTATGTCTAGCTAACTATGCTAGCTAACTATGTCTCATATGGCGGGTCTCATTCTTATGGGTTTGTTATAGTGCCTCAAGCTCAATCCTAGGCCTTGTCTTTTTCAGTATATTCATCAATGATCTTGACAGCATAATCTTTGTTCTGTATTCTATGCCGACGATTTAAAAATATATGTTCCTGTAAATTCTAACGGCTGTCAACTACTCCAGAACAACATTAATCTTCTTAACGCCTGGTGTCTTAATAAGGGCCTATCACTTAATATTTCCAAATGTAAAGTCATGTCTTTCACTAACGAAGCCGTACCACATGAGTTTAACTACCATGTTAATACCACTATTTGTCATGTGTCATCTATTCTAGAATTCGGAGTAACCTTTGATTCTCAGCTTAAGTTCAGTCAGCATGTAAGTAATATTTTGTCATCATCGGTCAAATACCTGGGTTTTGTAATCTGAAACCGCAAATTTTTGACTTTAATTATTTTGTATAAATCCTTTGTCCATTCATGATTAGAACATGCTAGTCTATGCTTGTCTCCTTTCTACTCTATAGAACTTTCTTAGAGTCGGTACAACGTAAATTCCTGAAGTATTTATTTTTCCTCAGTGAACACCATTATCCAGAAAAGGGTTTTCCCCACAGTTCGTTATTAGGTAGATTTCTGTTCGGCTCTCTAGAAAAAAGATGAATAATACAAGCAATGTCTTTTTTGCATAAGCTCATCCAAGGTAACATTGGCTGTCCTCAACTTATTTCCCATATATCCTTACACTATGATAATCTAAATGCAAATACATTTACTCTTCCTGTTCCAAGAACGAAAGTCTTAATCAAATCACCTGTTTATTTTATGTGTCATGTTTATAATGATTCTCCAGCAAACGTATTCAGAACCACTAATTTACACTGCTTTCTTCTAAGCTTTAAGGACTCGACCTAATACTTAAATCACTTCTCTTTTGCTTTTTGTTATTTTAGTTTTTAGGCTTTCATTCGTTTAATTTTGTTTACGTTAGTAATTGGGTTTATATACCTGTTAATGTATTTAAATAAATAAATACATTTTGCTCCGACGATTGAAATAGCCCAGACTTCTGCTAGCGAGAATATATCAGTCAATAGAATCTTAGGAATCGCTTCGCGCCAGTTTCAACTTCACATCTTGAGCCCTGCTATGTGGTATGTATTGTAATTGATAGGGCAAATGCATTAATGAACTGTTAATTTAATCTGTAGAATTTTTAAAGTTAGTTTGTGTAATATAAATATATATCAGTGTAGTGTGTTATTATTTATTATTCAGCATACTTGTCAATTCACCTGAGTAAATCATGATGATGTTTCCCAAAGTAACTGGTGGCAAGATGATAAACAGCAGAAATTATTGTTGAGAAGTTTAGTAAATTATTGCCACTAAGTACTGATGTGTAAGTCATAGTATTTCCCTGGGAGCCCATGCAACGGTGTTTCAGGCCGAGATGTACGCCATCCTGCACTGTGTGCGGGAGAGCAAGAGGAGGGGCTACACCAACAAGCGGATCCTCATAGCCACAGACAGCCAGGCAGCCCTTAACGCACTAAGTAGCCCACGGGTAAATTCCTGGCTGGTGAGTGAGTGCCGAGACGAGACGAGCGACCTGGCTGGGCAGAATGAGGTGACCCTCATCTGGGTGCCGGGTCACTCGGGGGTTAAAGGCAATGAAGAAGCTGACAGTCTCGCGAAGAGAGGGTCAGCAGAACCATTTATGGGACTAGAACCGGCTCTGGGCGTGTCAAAGAGCACTGCCAGGGGATCCATTAAGTCCTGGGTCAGAAACCAACACAAGGTGTACTGGGCGGACTGTCCAGGGCTCAGACATGGGAAGTCAATAATTGACGGACCCAGTTCAAAGAGAGCTGTGGAGCTGCTAAACCTTAGCAGAGGACAGCTCAGAAACACAACAGGTCTCTTGACGGGACACATGGCCGTCAAGAAACACCTGCATAAAATGGGGCGGTTCGAAGGGGACCTCGCATGCAGACTCTGCGGCGAGGGGGAGGAATCAGCCCAGCACATCTTGTGTGAGTGTATAGCTCTGGACCGGAAAAGACAACTGATCTACGGTCACTCTAGACCGGAGACAGAGCAATATAAAACTTCACCCTACCAATCGCTGTGCAGACTAGTTCAAGGCACAGTGATCTTGGAATGGGTGGAGTAAGACTAAGGGTATGCACAATCAACCAAGAGGGTTGCGGTGCTATCGGGGCGGCAAGGCCGCGGACGAGCCCTGATGGAAAAAAAAAGTACTGATGTTTCGTGAACAGGGGGAATCACTTCTTGATATTTAATCAGTACTTATATATAAAGTTACTCTGTTGTGAAAGTGTATGTAAAGTATTTTTAACATCAAACACTTCTAATGAAGAAAAAGTTCGGGACGCAGCAAGTGCATTATAGTAGTGAATTTTCATAAGAATTGTACATTAGTAAGGTACATCAATAAAACTAATTCTTTAAATTTAAATGGATCTGGAAGACCGGTTTTAGAGGTCCCAGCTCGCGACTATTTGAAGGAGTTTCTATTTTCTATGGAGCTAGAAAATTATAGTGTGGTAGAGATATATGTAAGTAATGCAAGTCTCTTTAAAAAAATTGTGTTACAAATTTCATTAGTCACAAAAGTTTTCTAGAAAAAAAGTAATTATTTACAAAGGGAATGTACCTGCCAAATCATAAATATGGCAGGTATTTTTCCTTTTAATTGCTTGGATGGTTTTGTTTTAGTCAACCCAATCGGATTGGTTTTTGCAAACAAAACCAAAAAAAAATTTTTAAACCAACTTGTAGTTATCCACGAAGCTCATTTGTTATTTTTCTTTAACTTAGTACCCAGGTTGCGTTTACATAGGTGTTACTATGGTTCAAGATTGAAGATTTCTAGCTTAATAGAAAATTGAGTTATCGGATTTCAAATATTTTTACAAAAACTCTCTACCATAATGTGTTTGCTGCACCCAGACCCTTTTCAACACTTATTTACTGTATCCACACTTTTTGAAAATGATGAAATATTGCAGCTCTCTATGTAAGACTGAACAACAAGGCAACCTAAATTTCATTTTTGGAAAAATATTTTAAACAAATGAAATGGGGTAACAATTTAAACATAAATTGAAAATCTTGGTTCGCTGCTTTGTCGCAGAGGTTCCTCTTCTGCATGCATACAACCACCCTCAATGCATAAACAAGAACAATGTAAGCAAGAAAAGTTTCTTGGAAACAACCCACAAGAAAGTTACGGGACCTGCGGTAAATATAGGCGTTCTGTGCGGGATAAACAGAATTTTAAGGAGGTATAGCTGCAAAATGGGATAAAGGCAGCTTATAGAGGTCCAACTAAGCTGTTTTTTCCACACTTTTCGCTCACATTTACTTTTTATCTTCTTCCCCGCCCAACACCCCTTCCACTCCTGGTCCCATAACTTTCTTGGGGACTGTTTGCAAGAAATATTTCTTGTTGTTTGTGCATCCAGAAGGAGATCTAAGCATGTTTCTGATTTATTTTCTCTAAAAAGCCCCCGCGTGCTAATCTGCAAATTTACTGAAAATTTAATTTTTATTTACAAAATGAACGTACCTGCCAAATTGTAAACATGGCAGGTATTTTTCCTATTAGTCGCTTGGATGATCCGTTTCATTCCAGTCAATCGAAACAGTTTCTGCAAACAAAATAACAAAAATGGTTTTCTGAAACAAATTTATCGTTGCCTATTGTTGTGCTATTTTTAAAATTTAGTGACCACGCTGCTTATAGTGAATTTTCTTTTGAAAAAATCACTGATGAGGAGATCCCGACTTTTGGATTTTGAAAAAATTTCTTCAAATGAGCGCTAATTAGGCCCCCCAGAACGCATATCCGGGGTCAGTTTCAATTTTTATATGTTTATATATATATATATATATATATATATATATATATATATATATATATATATATATGTGTGTGTGTGTGTGTGTGTGTGTGTGTGTGTGTGTGTGTGTGTGTGTGTGTGTGTGTGTGTGTGTGTGTGTGTGTGTATCACACCGATAACTCAAAAAATAATGAGCCGATTTTGTTAAATTTGGTGAACACCATCATTTTGCAAGTGGCTTGGATAAGTTCGTTAGCCAGGAAAATCGGCCCAGGTTTACCCGGAAAATTTGGTGTTTTGTTTCGAAACAAATTTAAATCTCCGGAATTAACAAAGTAAGGGCAACCAAATTTAATGCGAGGGTTTATATCCTTATAGGTAAGTGACCTACCAAAATTTAGCTCTGTAGGTCAGAAGACAAAAAAGTTATAGGCATTGAAAAAAAAGTAGATTGGAGTTTTCCTCAAAACGTCAAAGTTGCGATTTAAAACGTCAAAATTGGCAACATTTAGGCAAAGAACTTGAATCTAATACGGGATATGGAAAGAAAATGTCTCAAGAAGAATGTTTTACAAACCCTGAAGTCTTAGTTTCAACCGTCATTGTCCTTCATTTTACTAAAATATTTCCAGAAAATTCATTTCAAATAGACCCTTGCTCTAATTATTTGGCAGTAGCCTTAGCTATAGAGTTTATCGTTTAATGGTATATAATTTTTGTCGAATTTTCGTAAAAAATCAATAAAGCCAATATATCCGTTATTATACAAGATATGAAAAAAAATTGTATACATTAATTATAGAGTGTCTTGAGCTACATCTTAAAAAAATATTTCTAGAATCACAGGGTGGCCCATTAGTCGTTGGTGATACAAATTTTCTTTTTTTTTTTAATCAAACACGCCTTATGTAATTGCATTTTTGCATTTTTCATCGAAATGTAATGCGTGTTTGTAAGAAAAGAAATTCTGGACGCAGCAAGTGCGTTATGGTAGCGAATTTTGATCAAATGCTTCATATTTGAATAGCTCAATTTGCTATTAACTTGTAAGGTTGACCAAGAAACGAGTTTTTCCGGAACACTTTAAGTTTACTTTCGGAAATTTTTGTACATTTTCAAACAAAGTTATTTTGATGAATCATGGCACATTGTTTTTACTCTATAGGTTATACTGATTACCAAATTTGATGCCTGCTTTTTAAAAAAAAACACACATATTTGCTATTAAAAACATTTTAATGAAAATTCACTACCATAACGCACTTGCTGCGTCCAGACTTTTTTTATATAGATTATAGTATGTATCAAAACTGAAGATTCTAGTTTAACGGGAAATTGAATTATCACCATTTGGAATATTTTTTTGAAAATTCGCTACCATAACGCACTTGCTGCACCTAAACCGCTTTCAACATTTATTCACTATTGCTGTATCGATACTCTTTGAAAATGAAATAAATAAATATAAACAATACAAAATTTTGAGATTAAAATTTTAATAATTTACACTGAACATATGTTTATAGGTATAGATTAAACTACTGCATGATATTATGTAGTTTCATTTACCTCAAATTTTCCATATACGACATGAAGAGTAAATAATTATGAAAATTCACTAAAAACTTAAACTAAACAATAACTACATTATTCTAAGATTCTAAGGTATTAACTAAGTCTTATTATTTGTTTATGACGTCTGTAAACGAAGAAGAAGATAACCTCGAATTTGACCCCCTCCGCCTGCCCTGACAGTTTGCAAAATAACAAATGACAATGACAAGTAGCTAACTGGCCTGGTCAGATTTAACTAGGAGAGGGCGATGGGTTTTAAATACCTTGAAGAATGGGAAGCTTAATATTTATACATAATAAAACGTAGCTCTAGATAGCCTTTAAACAAATTGATTCACTTTCATTAAAAATTTTATTTATTACTATATATTTTTCTGGTATCTTCAAATGCAGATGACAGTTTTGGCAAGTGGCAACCCTGATGATTGTTTATTGTAACATACTTTTGTAGCCTGTTTGTTTGAAATTTAATTTGGAGCATTTGTTTGCAATAGCAGCGTAATCCTGATATATCTTATCTTGTCTAACATTATAATAGGCACCCAATCAGAGTTAATTTCAGGTATATCGTAAATTATTTATTTGGTTATAACTCAAAACTTACTCAAGCCATTAAGTTCAAATTTTGTAGAGAGGACAACTGACACGATATCTATGTGCGTGTAAAATTTTAGTTTAATACTTCTAGTAATTTAAAAGCATATTTTTCTGAAAGTATGTGAGTGTCCAAAGTGTCTAACGAACTCATCCAAGCTATTAACAAGATGAAGGGAATTGTCAAATTTGGTTTCGATTGGTGGAGTATTTTTTGAGTTATCGGTTGGACACACACACACATGTATATATATATATATATATATATATATATATATATATATATATATATATATATATATATATATATATATATATATATATATATATATATATATATATATATATATATCAACTGACCTTGAATTTGGGTTCTAGGGGCCCTAAATCGCGCTCATTTGAAGAAAATTTCCAGAAATCGTACCATCGATGCCTCTCTAGTAGTGAATTTTCTTAATGAAAATTCATTAATAAAGACAAATTATTATCTTTACCAAAATACCTACTGATCGTTACAGTAGGCCTATACTGCCTTGTTAGGCATAAAAGTCGTATCTACATGTTTTCTGGTTTTAAGCTGTGTGTATAATAATATGAACGGCAACATTTCCCATCATGATATTAAGTAAGTCAAAAAGACGTTTCTGCACATAGTTCTCATGTTATTTGAGATATATTTGTCGTAATCAGAACAATGCTAGTTGTGTTAAGCTAAAATGTCATATTTAACAATGTTATAAAAAATGTCCTATCTACATTAATTGTTGCACGTACGACATTTTATAGTTATGTTAGAGAGCTTCGAACACTGGGTTAAAAATCATTCGGCAGCCAGCGTTCGAGGTGAACCGTAGTTAAGCGAATACATTGTAAAAAACGTGTTAAAATACTAAGTGTATTGGTGTATTAAGTGAAAATGTATACAAATAAAACAGGGGAACCTCCCGACAGGGGAAGGTTGGAATCTAATCCTGCACAAACAGATTGGTATAAAAAAGCACAAGAATTGTCCCAGGATATAGAGGTGAATTACGAAACTGATAAGGTAGGAACACAAAACAAAAATAAATCCATAGGCGGAAAACAACTTTCAAATAATATGAATAAAGAGATTATAATAAAATATTTGGTGCCAGATGATTTCTATGAAAATTCACTACCATAACGCACTTGCTGCGTCCATACTTTTTATATCTCCAGCGGTGGGATTAAAACCTGTGAACTTACATGTCGAAATTTGAAAGTGTAATGCCTTAACGAATTAAACTCATAAAACACGAACATTATTTCTTTTCACTTAAATGTTATTGAATTACAAACAAAAAATATCGGTCAATAACAATGGACCATGGACCACTATGTAACATAAGTATGCACTCGTCCACTGGAGAGGTGTTCATTCTTTCCCATCACTCGTCAATATACTAAGTCTATATATATTTTTGTATTACTTATGTTGATAATTCATTATTACGAGGGCAGGTCAATAAGTCAGTGCCTTTTTTAATTTCCCGCCTCTTCACAGGAAGGGCAACACTGCTCCTGTCAATAAGCGTCTGCCAGTTGACTCCTGTCAAATTTTGTACAAGCAGCGTTATTTAGTTTGTGTTAAATAGCCATTGAAAGCAGACAACCTCTTTAATTATAACGAAAATAGAAAAAGTGAATTTCGTTTGCTCATCAAACATAATTTTTTGCGGAAAAAAGAAACATCACTCACACCAAGTCTAAGTTTGTTAAATACTATGTGGACTCTGCACCATCAATTTCCATGATAAAAAAGTAGTTTACTGAACTTAGTTGCGGCCGTACAAGCACAAATGACGCCGAACGTTCTGGACGCCCAGTTGAGGTCGCTACACCCGAAACAATTGAAAAAATTCACGATATGGTGTTGGGCGATCGGAGATTGAAAGTGCAGGAGATTGTGGAAGCCATAGGCATATCACATGGCTCAGTGGTTTTGATTTTGCATGATCACTTGGGTATGAGAAAGCTATCCGCAAGATGGGTGCCGCGTTTCCTCACAATCGACCACAAACGCAATCGTGTGACAACTTCGAACGAGTGTTTGGCGTTGTTCAACCGCAATAGGGACGAGTTTTTGCGCCGTTTCGTAACCGTGTACGAAACATGGATTCACCACAACACACCAGATACCAAGCAGCAGTCGAAACAGTAGGTTTCTCCGTGCGAATCGGCGCCGAAGAAGGCCAAGGTGGGTTTGTCAGCCAATAAAGTCATGGCGACCGTTTTTTTTTTTTGGATGCACGCGGCATAATCCACATTGATTACCTTCAAAAGGGAAGAACAATAAATGGCAACTATTATACCAACTTATTAGACCGATTTAATGACGATTTGAAGAAAAAACGACCTCATTTGGCCAAGAAAATAGTTATTTTCCACCAAGAGGGTGCACACATGTGTAGTCTCCATGGCGAAAATGAATAAATTGGGCTGCGAATTGCTTCCTCATCCGCCCTATTCTCCGGATTTAGCCCCGAGTGACGGTTTCTTGTTTACAAACTTAAAGAAATGGCTCAGCGGAAAGATATTTGACTCCAATGATGAAATCATCTCACAAACAAATACCTATTTTGAGGGCCTCGACAAATCTTATTTTTTTGGAAGTGATAAAAAAATTGGAGAAACGTTGGACGAAGTGTATAGAGCGCAAAGGAGGCTATGTTGAGAAATAGAATGATTTTTTGTCAAAAAACCTGTTTCATTCAAAAAGTCACGGACTTATTGACCCGCCCTCGTATATTTATATTATTTTGTAACAAAAAGTTAAGTGTAATTTTTATAAAAATTGTTAAATAAAGTTTGTTTAGAAAATTCTTGAGTGTTAACATGGAAGTTAACTCGCGTGACCATTTCGCCACGTGATGTAGGTAGAGATTCAGTAAATAATAACAACGTCTTAAAAAGTCCAGACAAATTTGAAAAAAATAATCTTGGGTATTCTTCAAAATGGGACAGCCTACGGGGAAAAGACGACAGATGGCAAGGATGCCTTATATTTTTCAGATGCAGCCAACCACCCCACATTACTATTACTATTTTTATGGCCCTTATATATAGCCTCCTTTATACCGAGAAGACTCTTTTATATTTTCTTACCATATCTAAAAAATAAAACAGTAAAAAACTCCTGTTCAACTTTTATTATCCCAAAATGACATAATGTGTCATTTTGTACCAGCATAATTTTTTTGGAATCTTCAATAATTTTAGGATGGTTTTGCCGTGGTAGAACTCACTTCGTGGGTTGCTAGAAATTTCACCAACCAAGCTGGACTGAAACTGAGTAGACATCGCTTTCATAACCCTTCATATGTGGATGATGCAATCACCTGCATTGATCGATTGGCCGTGGATGACGCACACGTACTAGGCAGTGACGTCATTGCATATGACGTCACAATTAAGTACACTTTGAGAACCCAGATCACCACAACACATTTTTTTAAAGACCTAACGATCGTTTCACTAACAAAGTAAGCGTCTTCAGAGGATGAAAAATTCTAACTAAAATCTACTACAAGACCATTATATTGATTCTTAGGTAAAGAAACGTTACCGAGAGGGAGATTTAAATCGCAGGCACCTTTTTCAGTGTATTGTATCTTTATTGCCAGACGAGGTTCTTGAATTTATTTTATTGCTTTACCTGACAGCTTTAGGAATGTTTATCTGATTCAAAGGCAATGCGCAAACAAAAGACTTGAGATGAGTGGTGCAGCTCGATTTAAGGAACTTTGGTTTTTTATTGCTCTAGAAATATAAATGCTTTCATACCCATCAAGCATCGATTGCTGTCTAATATTTTTGATAAGTTTCAAATTTTCTTTATGAATGTAGTGGTTATTATCACATATATGTTATGCCACGCGTGATTTATCTAAACTACCGTATCGCAAATGTGCAAGATGTTCACGCAATTTGGTATCTCTGTTTCTCTTAGTCTGCACAACGTATTTAAGATTACAATGTTTACAACCTATCTCATAGATACCAGACATTTCACTGGCTTTTTCTTTATTTTACGTATTACCTAACAAATTTTTTAAATTACTTTTTGTCGAAAAAGTTAGCTGCCAATCGGCTTTCTTAAAAATACTCTCAATGTCCTTTGTGATATGCGGTCAAGAGGTAGATAAACAAAGTTTGTCTCTATTTTATTTTTCCTGAAAGTCGTGCATTCCGCTATCGTTCTCTTCGTTCTGTGTCTATTGATTAATTTTTCCACTAAGCCATCCGAATATCCGTTATATTTAGCCACGTTTTTGATGTACTCTATTTCTATACTATATCTAGGGATAATTAATTAATAGACAAAGAACAAAGAAAATGATAGCAGAATGCACGACATTCAGGAAAGATAAAATAGAGAAAAAAATGGTTTGCCTACCTTTTGAACCGACCGACACCACTCATCTCAAGCCCTTTATTTTCGCTTGGTCTTTGAATCAGATAAACACTCCTAAAGCTGTCGGATAGAGTAATAAAAGAAGTTCAATAACCTCGTCCGGCAGTAAAGCTAGAATACACAAAAGATGCACCTACGACTTAAGTCTCCCTCTCGGTTTCGTTCTTTTACCTAAGAGTCAATATAAATACATGCTGTAGTAGAAATTAGTTAGAATATTTCATCCTCTGATGAAGCTAACTTTGTTAGCGAAACGATCGTTAGGTCTTTAAAAAGATGTGTTGTGGTGATTTGGTGTTCTCCAAGTGTACTTATATACTTCTCGTTACGAAGTTAAAGCAACCCCTTACGGAGTTCTTGCAAACTCATATATACTCTAGCTTTTAATTAACATATAATACTGATTCCAAATGTAATCACTTCTATGCCTAATATCTAATTAATTTAAAAACACGTAAATTTTCTTTGTATCTATATACAACAGGCGTAAAGGAAAAAGCTTTATAAAAGAGGCTACGACTGTTTTCCATAAAGTATTAAAGAAATAGCACCAAAAAACCATACCTCGTCCGAATATGGACGCTTAATTATTCCTGACGCAGTATATATATATATATATATATATATATATATATATATATATATATATATATATATATATATATATATATATATATATATCGATGTTGCAACCATTTATGTGTACAAGACCACACACCACTGCGTCATGAATAATTAAGCGTCCATATTCGGACGCGGTATGGTTTTTTGGTGCTATTTCTTTCATAACAGTCGAAGCCTCTTTTATAAAGCTTTTTCCTTTACGCCTGTTGTATAGAGATACAAAGAAAATTTACGTGTTTTCAAATTATATATATATATATATATATATATATATATATATATATATATATATATATATATATATATATATATATATATATATATATATATATATATATATATATATATATATCACACCGATAACTCAAAAAATTAAGGACCGGTTTAGTTCAAATTTGGTGAATACCTTTCTTTTGCATGTGGCTTGGATTAATACGGTCAGTTTTTTCTGGAAAAGTTTGTGTTTTCTTTCGGAAAATTTATATCTCCGCAATTAATAAAGTTATGGCAACCGAATTTGGTAGGCAGGTTTATATCATAAAAAGTATGTACCATAATTTAGATCTACAAATTAAAAGACAAAAGTCATAGGCATTTAAATTGAAAAATGGCAAGATTTAGACAAAGAACCTGAAACGAATACGGGTTATGCCGAGAAAATGTAGCAAGAAGAGTGTTTTACAAACCCTTAAGTTTGAGCTTCAAGCGCCATTGTCTTTCATTTAACTAAAATATTTCTAGAAAATCAAACAGACCCTTCTCGGATGTTTTGACAGCAGTTTTACTTATAGAGTTTATTGTTTAATGTTATATAATATAACTTTTAGCGAATGTTTCTATGATAAAGCTCAATATATCCATTATTATACAAAATATAAGAAAAAGTTGTATACGTTAATTACAGGGTGTCTTGAGCTTTGAGCTGCATCTTATAAAATTATTTTTACAATCACACGCTGGCCTATAAGTCGTTGATACAATCTTTTTCTTAATCGAACACGCCTTATATTATTGAATTTTTGCATTTTGCATCGCAATATAATGCTGTTTGTAAGAAAATAAAATCTGGACGCTGCAAGTGCGCTAATATTATTATTATTATTTCTATTATTATTATTATTACTATTATTATTAATCGCCTTTATTAAATACAAGGAATACAAGAAAATGTTTACAAATTGATCAAAATTCACAATTCAACCTAAGCTAAAATAAAATAAAAAATAAAAGATGAAACCCCATGGCGAAGTATAGCCGTTGGCTAATCTACTCAACCCTTAAAGTTTCCTCGTACAATAGTGCAACATGAGCAGGTATATGATCCACTACAATACCACCAACCGCACTCTCATCACAGCATAACTTATTATGTTGTACTCTCATCGCCAGCAGTAGCCTTTACAAAATAAGAATACTACTAATATTACTGTACAGAGAAAAAAAAACGGTCTAAACGTCATTTACGAAATTTAAAACGACCTAATGTTTCAGGCACATCCTCTATGCCGAAACACAAACTATTGATAATCAAATCGGCATATCCCAGAAAAATATAATATAGCTTCAATAGTATTACACCAAAGTAAAATTAAAAAACATTTGGAATTGGTCACCTTAGGTTTTGAACAAAGGTAAGTTTAGTAACACATTATGCCTCTATATATGGTGTTTATACAATTGATTATAAACTACGAAATTAAAAGTATTTTGAGAACGTAAATTAATGAAATAATTTTGTCAGATTAAAAACCAGCATGGATTCATCCATATTAGAATCTAATGACTTATTACTGCCACTTAAAAGATTTGGAAACTTTATGGCAAACCTTTCTTATAAAGTTGATGCAAATCCTGTAGCTTTATATGGGAAGGTATCCATAATAAAATGTTAGTATAAAAATTATACATTAGTTGAGCCTATCCTTACAATTATTATCACCTTTGTGCATTACCTGTAAAATAAGGTCCTAGTCAAAATTATTTTAATATTATCGCTCAATCCAAATACTAGCCCTTAACAATGAAAGCTACAACTTACAACACACACTATGCTAAGCAGTTTGTCCCGGAGATTACATCTGCAGAAGCGAAACCATGAATTAGATCAGCACTAGCAGCTCCTGTGCAGTTCAAATAGTCAATCTTCTGTCGATATATGAAGTTTGTGAACACCACCCTGTCCGTATTCAACAAATTAAAAACCAGAAGATAAGTGTGAACAAATGGATCATGGACATTCCTAGTGAAAAAAAAACTCGGGACGCAGCAAGTGCGTTATGGTAGTGAATTTTTATTAAATGCTTCAAATTTAAATAACTCAATTTTCTATAAACTTAGAGAGTTTAATTTCAATACGTAGTAAGGTTTTTCCTAAGGCAAGATATCCACAAAATTTCATTAAAATAACTTTGTAATTTTCGGAGAAAAAATTTTTTTCGAAAGAAAATTTAAAATTTGAGTAACTCAATTTTTTTCGAAAGAAAATTTAAAATTTGAGTAACTCAATTTTCTCTAAACTTAGAAAGTTGAATTTTGGTACGTAGTAAGGTTGAGGCACATATATGGTAAATTTCATTGAAACAGCTTTGTTAAAATTTTTTCGAAAGAAAACTCAAAATTTTTCCGGAAAACCCCGTCTGATTTTTCTGGATAACGAACTCATCCAAGCTATTAATAAAAGACAGGCACTTGCCAAGTTTCATCGAAATCGGTTAATTATTTTTTGAGTTATCATATATATATATATATATATATATATATATATATATATATATATATATATATATATATATATATATATATATAAACATATAAAAATTAAACCTATTTACAAATGAACTTTAATAAGATATTATGCTGCGACAATACCTCTCTCAAGCACCCTAAAATATAATCAAAATGTGCAGTTATATATGTTTTATTTCTTTTTCCCTTGTCTTAATACACTACATATTTTATTACAATCGATTTAATTTACTTATTTGATTTCATAAATAATAGTCGGTTAATAGTGACTTGGAATGAAGTAGACACCACATCTTCAAACATATTAAGAGAATAATAAAAATTCACTAATATGAGTAAATCAACAGCAACTGGGAATGAATTCGGTCAGTCGCCCAGCCACGTGGTTAAAAAACACTGTTTGTATGAGTCTATGGTTACAACTCTAGACCTAAATAAAAGGACTGTAACAGCGGCAGAAGCAGAAGTCAATGGAAGGTTGATGAATGAATCTCATGAGTCAATAAGAAAAGCATTGACTAACCAACAGCAACCACATGCTTATGATTTAAACATGTTTCAAATTTGAATAGCTCAATTTTCTGTAACCCTAGAAAGCTGAATTTTGGCACATAGTTAGGTATTTTCCAAAGCAATATGTAGACCAAATTTTATCGAAATTTTCAGGAAAAAAAATTTTTTTTGAAAGAAAACTCAAAATTTTCCCGGAAAGCCCCGTCCGATTTTCCTGGCCAACGAACTCATCCAAGCCATTAATAAAAGAAAGGCACTTGCCGAGTTTCATCTAAATCGGTTAATTATTTTTTGAGTTATCAGACGGATACATATATATATATATATAAATATATATATATATATATATATATATATATATATATATATATATATATATATAAATATATATATATATATATATATATATATATATATATATATATATATATATATATATATATATATATATATATATATATATATATATAAGCATATAAAAATTCAAACTGACCCCGGATATGGGTTTTAGGGGTCCTAATTCGCGCTCATTTGAAAGAATTTTTGCAAAGTCTCACCATCGATACCTCTCTATTAGTGAATTTTTTAAATAAAAATTCACTAATAACGTCCCAGTTTATTACTGAAGGAAGTTAAGCCTCTCAGTATAACTATGTCTACTAGCATCTAGACAATCCTCTTGTATACAATTGTTAAATTCAACAGTATCAAAGCAACAAGAACGAAATTCCCTGGAAGAAATCTCCTTGGAGAATATCACCCTGAAAATTTAGATTCCCCTAAATTTTCTATCTGGCCCCAGAGGAGTTATGGTTGCACTACTCGCTATATTACATAATCCAAGGCACCCACCGGTAATTGTGCCTACCTTGCATTTATGCACCAGTTCCTTTCCTGTCAACTCAGCGTCTGGGATATTTTCAAATCTAAGACTTTATTCATCAATACATCATAGTATAGTTAGTTTATAAATACAAGTAATAATTCATTTTAAAGTTAATTAGTCTTTTCTTTCTAGCCTTAAAAATCTAGATTGCTCATATGGTTATTTTATATATTACAACATTTAAATTATAGTTTATCAATAACTGTATATTGTAACTTAAGTTAAATAAATTTAAAAGATAAATATATAAAGCACAACTCAAGTCACGTCTGTATAAAAATGATTTTAAAACAGTTTGTTCCTTTATCTTTATACTTAAACATAAGACGTCATCTAAGATCTCAACAGTCGGTGAATATGTTTCAAATGACAATTATAGTCATTATGTAATTAGTTGTTACGTTTAGTTTTAATATAATATAAAATATCCCGGGCCATGAAGTCGGCGTCAAGTAACAGGTAAACAAAACATTAGTTAACATATCTCAGCTGGTTCAGTGGTAGTAATTTGGCTACAAATTCCAGTAGGTATACAAAAATCACCGAACTTCATCGAAAAGCAAACATCTGTGATTTCTGCGAACACATTAGGAAAATTTGTCAAAATTCTATGCAAATCATAAGTACATTTGGAGAACACAAATCACCACAACACATCTTTTTAAAGACCCGACGATCGTTTCTGTAACAAAGTTAGCGTCATCAGAGGACGAAAAGTTCTAAATTATTTACAACTAAACATCACCTTTTATACTACGTCTTAGGTAAAGACCTATAAAGAGAGGGTGGAAACCTCAAGCAAATTTTCTGTGTATTGACATTATTAGTTCGCTGCTGGTCACATGCGGTAAGTTTAAACTAACATTTTATTTTTGTGTGTATGAAATGCATGTTTTTTGCCTTCTTGTTGTCTCCAGCATTTTTTGGTCAGGCCAGGTCAGGTTAGGCTAGGTTTGGTTAGTTCAAGTCAGATCAGATCAGATCAGGTCTGGTCGTTCAGGTCTGCTTGGTGGGATGTTTTGGGAAATTTCCTAAACTCCATGGGCTTAAAAATATATCTAAGAATTTAAAAGAAAATAATACATAATACGATATTGTTAAGCGATTACGAGAGAAATAAGAACAGACAAAGATACTAAAGTTTTGATTTTTCGAATATTAATATAACGAGTAAATATTGCAACAGAGACATGACCTTATAGAAACCTAAAGAGAAACCCTCTCCAAACATTATTTCTGAAGATAAGAATAATTTGAAGATGTCACAAAGTTATTATAAAATATTTGGAAGGAAAGTTACAGGTTTCAAAGAGACCTATTAATTAATCTAATAGTTTCCTTGACACATAATATAGCGAAATGGTTAACGAATCAATTTCTAGGCTTGCCTGTCAAAAAAAATAATTTCGGTCTACATTCATTGAATTTATGAATAAAGTTAAAAAGATTAAATAACAAATTACCTTTTATTAATGTAATAGTAATTGAAAATAGAAACAATTTACAATCGAACATCCACAGAAAGAAAAGCACCACCCTGAGATGCATTTCCATTAACTCACACCTAGTTTCGCACACACAAAAAAACAGCTAGTTTGATTTTTTTAGTTCATAGGTTAATACAGAGTCTCTTAAATAAATATGAATACTACATATATATTATAATTGGAACACATTTAGAATGTAGATAAATATACTGGCTATTCTGCTTGTTTATTAAGAAAAATAGTCAATAAACATAAAACAAAAGAAATGTAAGCGGAATCTACGACCACAGTATACACTACAGAAACTACAAAACAGACAAAAACGGTACCTACTTACCATTTGGACCACGAATCTCCGACAAAAAATAAATTGAAAATTTTTGTTTTAACCCAAAGGATAAAGATACAACCGTTTGAATGTCGCGGTCTACGAAATGGCTTGCAAGGATTGTGAACTTGAATATTGAAACTAGATTTAAAAAACATTTAGCGCAACTGTGATACGGCACCATGGATACATCTTCTGTTATCTAACATATTTGGAAGAAAAAGTCACCACGCAGGTAGGGAAAATCTCAAGCCAATCAAAGGTGTCAGACAATCAGGACAACTAAACGCACATAAAAGCTATATAAGGCCTTGAGAAATGATGTTAAGGTATGATTCCACATTAAAAAAATATGAAAACTTCATATTAACACCAACAAAATGTTGGTTGATTATGTAAGGTCCTAAATTTTTTCACTATATGTATAATTGCTATTTTTTTTAACAAATTGTGATTTCTTTTACTGTTTTACGCAGAAAGGGCCACCTCTGTATAAGGTTGGGTTTTTGATATAAACGGACTTTAATGCACTGATAAATATTTTTCATAATAATAAACAACGCTGTCTCTAAATACCTAAATCCTTCTTTTTATTTGTTTTTAGTGAATTTCCCATATCCGGGGTCAGTTTCAATTTTTATATGTATGCAATTATACACACACACACACACACACACACACACACACACACACACACACACACACACATATATATATATATATATATATATATATATATATATATATATATATATATATATATATATATATATATATATATATATATATATATTTCGAAATTTCTCGATTTTTTTGAAAATTCTCGCGAAAACCAAGGTAAAACGCCGCACGCTATCTCTCTGTGAAAAAACAACTGAGAAGACTTAGTTTTTGTACAGATGACCCTCGGATAGGCACATAAACGACACGTTTGATATAGTTTCTTTTAAATATACAGGGTGATGAGAATTAGCCGTGCCATTTGGTAAAATTGAAATCACAATTACTCACGTATTTCAAATGGAACACTTTATATTTTATGAGCTATTTGGGTTTGGATCCGGTTTCGCTTTCAACGTATATTAGCACTCCCTATACTCACATTCCACCGTTTCCCGAATATTTGAATTTTATTGGATTCACTTAATTCAAATTGTCGCAATAGATTTAAAGCAGGCTTTGGAACATGATAATATGCTTATTGACGTATACATGTCAAAAGAGCATCAAGCGAAGCTTATTGTCATAAAAAGCGAAATACTATCAGTCAACACGGTGCAAAAAAGGCAAATTTGCACTACACAAACGACGATTTTTTGGAGCTGATCCCAAGGCATCCATCAGGGTTTGCGAAAAAGAATTACGCTTGATATATATTTATATATATATATATATATATATATATATATATATATATATATATATATATATATATATATATATATATATATATATATATATATATATATATATATATATATATATATATATATATATATATATATCACACCGATAAATTAAAAAAAAATGGGCCGATTTTGATCAAATTTGGTACATACCGTCCTTTTGCAAGTGGCTTGGATAAGTTCGTTAGTCAGGAAAATCGGTCCAGACATTCCCGCAAAATTTTGTGTTTCCTTTCGAAAAAATGTATATCTCCGGAAATAACAAAGTAAGGGCAACCAAATTTGGTACGCTGATTTCTGTCATAAAGAGTATTCTATAAACGAAAATTCGGATCTCTATGCTAAAAGACAACAAAGTTAAAGGTAAATTAATTTTTAATTAATTAAATCTGATTCAAGAAAGTTAAAACGTCAAAATTGATAATTATGGTAGGAATACGAATGTGAGTGAAAAATGCGACACGAAATGACTAACAAGCTCCTAGATATGTGTCTAAGTCGTTATTTTCCTCCATTTCATTAAAATATGCGCAAAAAATCCATTGTAAATCAAAATTGTTTTGTGTAAATAGTAAATACCTTAGACAATTTACATGTACTACTGGATCTACCTACTAATAGATACATATCGACCGTAGCCAAGTGGGCTAAAGCGTGTACATCGGATAATCGACTACTACATGACGAGTTCTAATCGTAGTTAGTGACTTTAGTTTTTATATATATTTTTTAAATACCATTTCACTTTACCGTTATCTGCTCAGATTGTTCTTATTCCGACGAATTTTTTTGTTAAAAAAATAATTTAATAAAAAGGAGATGAGAGTTTTAAGACTTAATTCAATTTGAATAGCATACCTGGTTGTTTGTTCTTGCCCTAACTTCGTGACACCGTCCCATATTTAATACAGTCGTAGACTTTTCCCGTGGCTTCACAAGTGCTTGTTTTAGTGAATTTTCTTTAAAAAAATCACTAATGAGGAGACAGATTTTTAAATGTAGAAAAAAATACTCCAAATGACCGCGAACTAGGCCCCCTAGAACCCATATCCACGGTCAGTTTAATTATATATATATATATATATATATATATATATATATATATATATATATATATATATATATATATATATATATATATATATATATATATATATATATATAAATGGTGAACTATTTACCACAATTTAGGTCTGTTAGTTTAAAAACAAAAAAATTAGAAGAATTTAAAGAAAAAAAGGGGTTTTCCTAAAACCGTAAAAAGTCGCGATTTACAACGTCAAAATTGGCAACATTTAGGCAAGGAACCTGAAAGAAATACGGATTATGTAAAAAGTGTTCTGCAAACCTCAACCATAATTAAACCTCAACCATAATTGCCCTTCATTTTAATAAAATATTTCTAGAAAATTTGTTTCAAATAGACACTTTCTCTAATGCTTTGGCAGTAGTTTTAGTTACGTTTATGGTTTAACGGTCTATAATTTTTACCTAATTTTCTTACCGAAAATTCGTTAATGAGGAGACCGCGACTTTTGAATTCTAAAAAGATTTCTTCAACTAAGCGCAAACTACGCCCCTTAGAATCCACATCCGGGTTTACTTTCTGTTTACATATATACAGGGTGACGTATTTCTACAGTAAAGCTCAATAAAATTGTTATTATGCAAGATACGAGAAAAAATTGTATACGTTACGTATAGGGTGTCTTGAGCTGCATCTTATAAAATTATTTTGATAATCACAGGTGGCCCACAAGTCGTCGGTGATACCTACAATTTTTTTGAACATTCCTTATTGCATATTTTCATTTTTCATCGAAATATGATGCATGTAAAAAAAAATCGATACGCAGTAAGTGCGTTTTGGTAGCGAATTTTCATTAAATGCTTAAAAATTCAACCACTCAATTTAATAATAACATTAACATTTTAAGTTTATCTTCGTAAAATTTGTGTACATTTTCAAACAAGTTATTTTGATAAAATATGGTACATTGTTGCTACTATATAGGTCATACCGGTGACCAAATTGATGCATGCTTGCATTAAAGGGACGCATTTGCTATTAAACACATTTTTATTATAATTCACTTCCATAACGGACTTGCTGCGTCCAGACTTTTTTCCATTCTTTTTCTTTCACTGTCATTTCCTCTTTCATCTGCTTAATTTTCCTGTTTGTGTTTTCCAGTTCTTCCCATAATTGCTTATTCTGTTCGTTTGTTTGATTAAATCGTACGTTCATTTCCCTCATCATCTCCTTTATTTTAGCTATTATGACTTCCATTCTTTCTGTTGATTCCCTTTGATCATTCGGTGGTGTGCGTTGGATTAGTTTGCTCCTCTGGAATACTTCCTTGTTCACCTGTTCCTCGAAACTTGTATAGCTAATCTTTCTTTTTTCTCTTACGTTACTCATATATATATATATATATATATATATATATATATATATATATATATATATATATATATATATATATATATATATATATATATATATATATACGCATATATTTTCTATTCTTTTTCTTTATTATTTTTTTATTATTTTTTAATTTACTGCAAGCGTGCCGCCCACCTCAACGGTTCAGAGACATACACTCTATCTCCCAATCTCACAACCTCCTATAACTTAGGCTAAATTCTAAATCTGGCAACGTTGCGTAAATTTTGAGCACGGTTCCATGCTTATCAGCCTCTTCGATATCCTTATCACCGGCTACGTATTGCTTCTGTCGTGAAATATCTATAATATCTTGTTAGTGAATTTTCTTAAAAAAATTCACTAATGAGGAGATCTCGACTTTTGAATTTTGAAAAAATTTCTTCAAATGAGCGCTAATTAGGCCCCCCAGAACACATATCCGGGGTCAGTTTGAATTTTTATATGTTTATATATATATATATATATATATATATATATATATATATATATATATATATATATATATATATATATATATTATATATATATATATATATATATATATATATATATATATATATATATATATATATATATTTATATATATATATATGTATCACACCGATAACTCAAAAAATAATAAGCCGATTTTGATTAAATTTGGTGAATAAATTCCTTTTGCAAATGGCTTGGATAAGTTCGTTAGCCAGGAAAATCTGCCCAGGTTTTCCCGGAAAATTTTGTGTTTTCTTTCGAAAAAAATGTATATCTCCCGAATTAACAAAGTAAGGGCAACCAAATTTGGTATGCGGGTTTATGTCCTTATATGTAAGTTACCTACCAAAATTTAGCTTTGTATGTCAAAAGACAAAAAAATTATAGGCATTTAAAGAAAAATAAATTGGGGTTTTCCTCAAAACGTCAAAGTTGCGACTTAAAACGTCAAAATCGGCAACATTTTGGCAAATAACTTGAAACTAATACGCGCTATGGAAATCAAATGTCTCAAGAAGGATGTTTTACAAACACTGAAGTCTTAGTTTCAACCGTCATTGTCCTTCATTTTACTAAAATGTTTCCAGAAAATTCATTTGAAATAGACGCTTTCCCTGATGCTTGGCAGTAGCCTTAGCTATAGAGTTTATCGTTTAATGGTATATAATTTTTGTCGAATTTTCATAAAAAATCAATAAAGCTCAATATATCCGTTATTATACAAGATTTGAAAAAAATTTGTATATATTAATTATAGGGTCTCTTGAGCTACATCTTAAAAAAATATTTCTACAATCACAGGATGGCCCATAAGTCATTGGTGATACAAATTTTCTTTTTTTTTAATCAAACACGCCTTATGTTATTGCATTTTCCATCGAAATATAATGCATGTTTGTAAGAAAAGAAATTCTGGATGCAGCAAGTGCGTTATGGTAGCGAACTTTGATCAAATGCTTCATATTTGAATAGCCCAATTTGCTATTAACCTATAAGGTTGACCAAGAAACGAGTTTTTCGGGAACACTTTAAGTCTACTTTTGGAAATCTTGGTACATTTTCACACAATAAAGTTATTTTTATGAAACATGGCACATTGCTTTTACTATATAGGTTATACTGGTAACCAAAATTGATGCCTGCTTTCTTAAAAAGAAAACACACATATTTGCAATAAAAACATTTTTATTTTATTATTCAACTTACGTTTTTACTGTCAGCTTTTTTGTTTGTTTCACGTTTCTAGTTATCTATTCACACTTTAGTAATATCACTGTTCACTTCGTTGTTAATTTTACGTTATTTTTCCACCACTTTTGGAAGTTTTCTCGCCACTTTCATTCACACGATGTCATAAGACTTTAAAATAAATTAACTCTAAAATCAAGTAACCATTACAGCTCATAGCGCTGATTGACAATTACTGCAAAGAAAACAAGGTTTACGGTTGTCAAACTGGTCTGAGAGATTTTGAATTTAGACAGAATCAGTTTTCATATTCGTGTTCCAACATTGCAAATGTATCAAAACTATGAAACATACGGTTCGTTAAAATGTTTTATCGAGTGTAATGAGGATGTGGAAGCTGCCAGTCAACTTAATAGACATCGATATCCAGAACGAGCACAGCCATGGTACAATGTTTCAAAGCGTGAAAAGAAACCTAATGGTGCGTTTTTAAAACCGCGACAGAGCAACGATAGTAACATTGATCACCAAGAATTAATGGATATTACAATTTTGGGTTCAATTGAAAATAACCCCAATTGTACTCTAACTTTGCATACCAAAACTGGTATTCCAAGGACAATTTCCTGAACAATTAAAAAAAAACATAAGTTTAGAGCTTATCGAACTAGGAAAATACACCATCTACTTCCTGCGGATCATGACAGAAGACTGCAATTCTGTCAGTGGTATCTGGCAAAGTGTGCTGAAGACGAAAACTTTGGCTTGAACTGTATTTGGACGGATGTTGATTATACTATCTGCAGCAGTTATATATGGCCGTGCTAATCCTCATGCAACAGTAACCATAAGAAACCAGGACCGTTTCAGTTTTAATGTATAAGCATGCATTTTTCGTGGAAGAATTATTGGTCCCTATATTTATGATGGCATACTGAAATAAGAGCGATATTTACATACCCTTCAAATGCATGTTGAACCCTTTTTAGACGACTTACCATAAGTCTAACGACAGGGGTCTATATGTTTTCAACAAGATGGTGCGCCGCCTCACAATTCAA
Source organism: Tillus elongatus (assembly GCA_964006375.1). NCBI lineage: Eukaryota > Metazoa > Arthropoda > Insecta > Coleoptera > Cleridae > Tillus > Tillus elongatus. The sequence continues at coordinate 109,255,740 of OZ023263.1, read as the reverse complement.
GAGTTAATGAGCAGTACTTAAATGAGCTGTTTGGTCAAAATGGATAGGAAACCAAGGGCCAGGAGCTTGGCCAGCCAGGTTACCCGACTTGACACCACTTGATCATTATATTTGGGGAAGCATTAAGGATTTGGTATATAAGCAACGTATTACCTCAAGATAAATGCTAGAGGAAGCAGTACAAAATAAATTTGCCACAATAACAAAGATGTAGTTAAGAAATACGGCAAATGCTGTCAAGAAACCTTGCCGCTTGTGTATGAATGACAATTTTAACATGCGTTATAAAGTGGATATTATTAGGTAACATGTTGTTCTAATTTGGTTAATTGTTGTGAATGTTACTGTTAATATTTCCTAAATGTTTAATGTTATTTTCATAATTTATAAATACCTATATTTTATTCTTCTCCTCATTTTTGCGGGTTTAGAGTTATTGTCAAATCCACTATAAAACAATTATCACTAAAAGAAGATGTAAAAAAATACCGGGTGTCCCATAAGCCAAGTTTTTTGCTATAGCAAATGTTTTAATCATTCTGTATTGAAAAAAAAAGCCACATCACCTTATACTACATCAAAAACTGATTTTTTTAGAAATCAATTATCTTTAAAGACAAAGAAGTTATAGGACTTCAAAGAAATCGACTAAATTCGAGAAACGGTCTCTAGCCGCAAACCAATATGAGATGGCAAAATTTTGTTAACGCCAGTGAGTTTCTTATAAAATTTGAGCTAGGAGATGGGAGTCAATTTTTTTCTATCTCTGACGGAAACATGTGTTTGTATAAGAAAGCCTCTACTTTCGCCCATCCTGTACATATCAGTCCTCAGCGAATAAAGCGCTCTTTTAACAGATTGCATAGAAACTCCAACAATGGCTCAGTGTCTATTTGGTAAAATATAGGGCTCTACAAAATCGTACCCAAATATTCCCGATATTAATGAATAATTTTCCTTGATGCCTTGCTTCAAAAACCGAATGCAGGTTTTCTTCTGCCCATATGCGATTGCTCCGAAAATGTATAATTACGTCGGTAGTAAATCCAGCTCATCAGGGAAAATATGTTACTAATAATGTTGCGATCTCGATGCCATCTTTGTATTAGGTATCGAAGCAAAAGAAATATAGAGGGAATTGGTCCTCTGTTTCTGTAGAGTAAGCAAATTTCTGTACTGGGAGAGGTAAAATACTCATCCCAGACTCTCAACTCACTTGTAACCAGCATAACGAAAAAATTGTCAAAAATTCGGTGATAACGCTTATGACGGTCAGACGATTGTATGATAAAAACTGGGGTCTAAAACCGTTAATGGTACACTGGTTATATACCAGGGTGGTAAAACCAGTAATAACATACGCCGTATTAGTATTGTGACCCAAAGTCAGACAAGAGGCAACCAAGATGACGCTAAGCCAAATACAAAGACTTGCTTGCTTGGGAATCACAGGGGCAATGAGAACCACCCCACTACGGCAATGCAGACATTCCTGAATATTTCACCACTTCATCATGGGATAGGCGAGGCTGGGTTTCCATAGATCAATACGGTTTGGTCAAATGACACATGCCAGAGCCGGATATACAAGTTTGGTGCGTAATGTGCGAGAACCCACATTTCATATGAATTCAGACTGCATCATTCGCCGACTGAGCCTGGAACCCCCCATCATGTAATAATAATAAGGGACCGAAGGAAGTCGACAGATAATCAACTACTATTTCTACCTGGAAGCCTAATCTGCTATGCGAGCGGATCGAAAACCGAGGCAGGTGCGGAGGTTAGTATACATGTCGTGAGGCCGAGACGGCATAACCTGTCCTCTGGACAGACGTGTCACCGTTTTTCAGCTAATACAAAATCCATGCAGCAACACGAATACAGAACTGCTACTGTCGATGAGAGCAGTTCAGGGTCATTGTAGGCTTCTTGACAGTACATACGACTGTCATACTGCATCTTGAAAATCTCAGAAAATACGAAGGTGGCGCGAGTTGCAAATTAGGCAATGAGGAACCTGAAACTTCAAGGCACATTCTATGAACATGTGAAGCGCTGGGTACTAAAAGACAGTGCTTCTCCGAGAGGCCAGCAATGACACCGAAGGATTACAGTTCATACTTATGGACAGACTTTTACAAATTATAGTACAGGGTACAACATTCCTTGCCTGTGCAAAGTAAATAATAATAGCCAGCGTAATAAGCATTTTGGGCTACAGTGCACCCTGAGCATATATTGTAGACGGACCCATAGGACAAAAAATCTAACAACCGATTTGTTCTAACGACTATGGTTGTATAATGGATCATCTGATATTTTCTAAAGTGGTTTTCAATCACTAAATTATAGATCCTAATCAATTAAATAAAAGCCACTTCTATGATACCATCCTCAAGGGCCTGTATAAGGTCGATCTGAGATCATTTTTGGACATACATTAATACGAACTTTTCTTTTTTCTCTGTAAAATCATACCTCAATCATACTATAGATATGTCATCATTTGTGGACACTTGTATGTCGTTAGAAACATGATTTAAAAATTCTCTATGTATAGGGCGGGCTCACTAACTCATTTCTCGGCAGTTAGTTGTTCGGGTTGTTATCGTCGTAATCAGTGGCCGAGTTAACCAGGCGCCAACAGTTGCCAACAGAATAGTTAAGCCAAAGTGTGTGTTCACCAGTCCCACTGAGGTTCTGCTGAAACTCATCTGTTACCAATTTGTCAAAGCAGAATGACAAACAAACATAACAAAATAGTGTTTGAAGTCAACAGTGCGTTCATCAGTCTCCGACTGCTGAAATGTATCGGTAGTCAACATATAAGCGCTTAAACTCAACTGTTGGCGCCTGGTGAACACGACTACTGTCTCTTTTCCAGAACTAATACCCAATACACGCGCGCGGTCTTGTCGATAGCTGGGCATGAAATTTAAATTACAGGGACTTCACGCAAAACAGTTGGCGGTTTATTTATAGCCCCTCGTTGAGAAGCCGGTTCGGGATTGCTTGTTAATTAATATGTAAAGAACATTTCTCGTCGCTCTTCACTTAGATTATTCATCCCTCTGACGACACTAACATTGTTAGCGAAATGGTCGTCAGGTCTTAGAAATGTGTTGTAATGAATTGGGTTCTTCAAAGTGTCCTTATAAGTGCTCAGCATGCGAAATTATTATTATTATTGGGACATTGTTCAACAAGAAATAATCCTTAATACAAGATAAATTAATCTAAATCGGGCGAGATTCAGTGACAAAAGTATTTTTCAGCCTAACCCTCAAAATTAAAAAAAAAAACGAATACAACTAACAAATTGAATAGCAGTCATGCTTTTCTACATCGTCGGCAACACAGCCGGTTTTCACATACCAGTCAGCAGTTCCCAACAGAGAAAGAACCGTTTAACCTCTTCTTAAAATTCTTAATCAATAGATATGTAATACACAGGGGTAGCCCTTCGCTGTCACATAAAAAAATGATCGAGTGAAAGCAGCAGTAAAATAGATAGGTATGCATAAACGGCTTTTATGTTTTTAAGCCAACCTGACCAACTCTTTGCATATACCTTGGTTTGTGATGTTTTCAAAATCTTGTGTGAGTCACAAATCATAAAAGTGAGATAACTTATTAATTTTGAGCAAACCAGCCTCATTAATTTTGTGACTCATATGTTTAAATTTACTCACCCCAAAAACAAATCGAGCAAACGAATTCTTTGTAATCCCCACCTTTCAAGAACAGTTAATTCGGGAGCGTAAATAACATCACAGTAAGATAGCTTCGAAAATACAGGTGATTCACAAAGCTGACACCACAGCTGCACACTTAACGAGGCTCTATGGGGACAGAGTTGTTCAAGAATTAGAAATGAAATTCGACTTAATTACGTAATGTGGCTTGAAAGCTTCAATTCTCTATCCATTCATAAACCAAATTTTTGCACTATACTTCTGCAGATAACACTTCTCCATCGACTTCAACTACAAAAGCATTTATATCTAGCAGTTGCTCCGACCATCTTCCAATTATCATCAACATCAATTTCTGGCTGTTAAGCTTATGTGTTTGAGGGCATGAAAATGTACATAGATTAGACACGTCCGAGTTAATAGCTGCACCTCCGTTTTCTGGTGAATACACACACAAATCATAATACATTTGGACATCATCTGCGTACTGATAAATCTTACAATATTTAACCATACTACATAAGAAATATAAAATAAAAGAAAGGCACTTGCCGAATTTCATTGAAATCAGTTAATTATTGTTTGAGTTATCAGACAGATACATACATACATATATATATATATATATATATATATATATATATATATATATATATATATATATATATATATATATATATATATATATATATATATTCAGAAAGATTTCCGCGGTCTTTAATGTGAGACATGCTTGGTTCTCGGGTTAAACCGCGTCCAGAATTTATGAAAACTCGACGTTTCGGCTCCTGTTTTGGAGCCATTTTCAAGAGGTAAAGGAAATATGTAAGGACACTCTAAGGCCTCAATCTGCCTACTCCTTAGAGTGATGGGCAAGGGTGGGTAAAGGAAATATGTAAGGACACTCTAAGGCCTCAATCTGCCTACTCCTTAGAGTGGTGGACAAAGATGGGTAAAGGAAATATATAAGGACACTCTAAGGCCTCAATCTGCCTACTCCTTAGAGTGGTGGACAAAGGTAAGTAAAGGAAATATGTAAGGACACTCTAAGGCCTCAATCTGTCTACTCCTTAGAGCGGTGGATAAAGGTAGGTTGGGTTGTTGTAGCTTGATTACGGGGACTCAATCTGTCTACTCCCCAAATCTCGCCGGAGATCGTCTGTGAGGTCTCAGTGTGTTCAACCCTAGGCCTCAGAGAGATCTGGCAGTTCGTTGCAAGTCTTGTCTTATATATGTCGTTCCGTCTACCTGTTTTGTCATCCGTGAAAGTAGTGGGGTCACCGTCAATTGAGTGGGTGGTTTTGGTCACGGTATTTAGAGGAGGATTAAGAGGGCCACCGGCATTTGTTGAGGCAGATAATGATGCAATAAAATTGTCTGTGGAATTTATTTCCTTTTTGTGTGTTTGTAAAGAAGATATAATAGGTTTCCAAGTAGTCGGAAAGCGAAGACCATCATCTCTCTTATTTAAACAATCGGGACGTTTTCAATCTCGATTGCTTTGCGGATGATTCTCGTTTTGAAATTGTAAACCGGTGCTATTGTTTTGGCATTATCGAAGTCTATTTTGTGCCCTGTATGAATATGATGCATGGTCAGCGCCGATAAGGGGTCGGATTTTCTAACTGCGAGGGTGTGTTCATATATTCTATTGTGGATGCGTCTGTTTGTTTGTCCTACGTAAGTTCGGGAACAGTCGGAACAAGGAATTTCGTAAACTCCGTGGGATTTGTTTGGAATCGTATCCTTGGGAGTTTTTCTAAGATTTGATAGTTTTTGGTCTGTTGTGAATACGGTTTTGATATTATGGGTTCTGAAAATTCCGCTGATTTTGTCGGTGACACCTTTAATGTATGGTAAAAACGCTGTGTGTTGTTGTGTGGACGCTGTTTGTTCTTGTTGTGGTATAGTGGTTTGTTGTTGTGCGTTTCTAATGTTTTGTAGTATGTGATTGTTGTCGTATCCGTTCTCTAGACGAATTCCTTTCTTACCTAAATAACATCAACCCCAAAATCCAGTTCACCATGGAAATGGAAAATAATTTTTCTTTGCCTTTCTTAGATGTACGCATCACTAAAAACCCAGTCAGAGGATTTTCTTACACTGTCTACCGAAAACCAACCCACACAAATCGTTATCTTAACGCCCAATCTCACCATCACCCATCGCAACTAAATTACGTGGTTCGAACATTAGTAACACAGACAGAATTAAACTTTTGAAGACAGACATTGCTAGAAAACGGATACGATCACATACTACGAAACATTAGAAACGCACAACAACAAACCACTACACCACCAAAAGAACAAACAGCGTCCACACAACAACACACAGCGTTTTTACCACACATTAAAGGTGTCACCGACAAAATCAGCCGAATTTTCAGAACCCATAATATCAAAACCGTATTCACAACAGACCAAAAACTGTCAAATCTTATAAAAACTCCCAAGGATACGATTCCAAACGAATCCCACGGAGTTTACGAAATTCCTTGTTCCGACTGTTCCCGAACTTACGTAGGACAAACAAACAGACGCATCCACAATAGAATATATGAACACACCCTCGTAGTTAGAAAATCCGACCCCTCATCGGCGCTGGCCATGCATCATATTCATACAGGGCACAAAATAGACTTCGATAATCTATTAGTGAAAAATTCACTAATTAGAGAACAGATGTCTCAGCACTGATATCTGCGAAACCCCATGACATACCGAAAGAGTAAAAGATACACTGCCATTCAGCAACACACGTTGAGACCTACCAGACAAGTAACCTCGCAAAACACACACTGGACCCTGCATTTTAGGCAAATACACGCAACACCTACCCGGCACAATCCCCAATCCACGCAGCATTTTCCAGTTAGCGCTCGTCCCAAAACTCAGTATTCATGCCCGTATTGCCGCTATGACATAGTTACAAACTTCCCTATATTGTTCAAAGTCAGCAGAGGAACGATCATTTTATACTTAGAAACTTTCTTGCCTCTGCTGTTATTCATAACTTTCATGACATGGGTTAGCCACGGTTTAGGTGGCCTAGTGACTCTAGTAGTCCTGAGAGGAGCATGAATGTTAAATAGAGATGAAAGGTTCTCGATGGGCTTAATCATCTGGATATTTATTTCAGAAAACGTTGGAAGGCGACACGAAATTCTAAGCGAATCTACGCCACTATGTTTGACCAATTGTAGGTACATCAGATGTTACAATAACTTATTCGATTAGAACTAATATTTGGCAAGTATTTCTTGTGGGCTGACTAGTTAGCTGTGTCAAATCAAGGGACTCCAGCAGATCACTAGGGTACGATATCTTTGCAACACCGGTCTCCAGCAGATCTACATTTAGGTCCTTAGCAAACTGGATTACATCACATGAGGGTACAGTCTCACCCAAACCTTTATACAACAAATTAAGAGAAGACACAATATTCGCTGTCAGAGGCCGATAGAGTACACCAAAACTATACACTCTGCCAGAGAGGTGGTGATACACAACTGTTCCGAGCAAGTGTCAGACCTACAGTCCACAACTGGAGATTGTAGTTGCTTCTGGTATAACAACATACTCCCCGCCTCTACCGCCTTGATTGGATTTAAAAGCAGTATATCCCGGTATATAAAATATTGTAGAACTTGCTGATTCACCCAACCACTCCTCAGAGACAGTAAAAACAGCAACTGCATTGTCTACAATATAGTCCCTCAATATAAAGCCTCCAAAAATTGATCTTACATTTGAGTGGCCAAATATAAAAGATCTGTGTCACACACGATGTTTGAAGATTTTTTAACAATAATTATAGATTATAGGACTGGCAAAAAAGTAAGTTAAATGTCTGTAGGTATTAATCTATATGGCAATCAACTCATGATACCTCACAAAAATTCTGAACAAACAAAAAACAATAGCCGGGTAAGTAGCAATTATCAATCAATTGCAACAAGAGAAAGGATGAGATGCACTAAAAAACAAAAAAACAAAAATGAAAGCTGCAGGTGTCCTTGTATACTATACGATGTACTCAAAATTAGGCAGCAGAAATCATGAGAGCTGTTATGTCTTCTATGCTTGTAATGTTCAGTTTTCTACCATTAACCTCGCAAACACAACTCCATCTACAGTCCAAACCTTCCGCTTATTATATTATATACTTCTTCACTACGTATATTAACAAAACTTTTTCCTTTATTAGGCCATCAACAATAAATATATTATTATTCTTTAGATGTGTCTTTTTTGACATAACCAATCTCTTTATCTCTTGAGAAACACATTGAGCAACTACCATATAGTTATTATATTTATTGGCGTGTCTGTTATTTTGGAAACAGCTGCAGATAGGTGTAATATCTGTTTTTGTTTTATACAGTGTAGTGACTTTTAACTGAGTCACTATTGGGATCTCCCAAACCATGTGAGGTACAGAGTTGGTTAAATTACAAAAAACGTGCGCCATTTTATGCTTGTTTATTAACTGAAAACGAATTATGTTTACATTTTATAGTTATTGAAATATCTTGAAAAAAAAACTTAAAATTTGCATACTGGCATAACTGGCTACGAGCTATCAAAAGAATAGCTTTAAATTTATCTAAACCTACTAAATTTTGAGTTTCTATGGTCAAATGTACTTTTTATTTTGGGCGCCATATTGGGTTTTTACACCATTATATAGAGTAAAAAATAATGAATTCAACTATGTATCACACATGACTTATCTGACTAAGTTAAGTACCTTTAAGCTACTATATAGAATATTATAGACGCAAATCGTGTTAGCATGTGATAATGAAAGGAATTTGCAGTTTAGGAAGGTCAGTAGTATCTTCCTGACAGAGTCACTTTGAGCTTCTCTAGTTATAATCTAGTGACAGAAAAACATTGGTTGTAGTGAAATGCTGATAACAATGGCAACATACTTACTAGAAGAAAGAAATTTGGGCGCAGCAAGTGCGTTATGGTAGTGAAATTTCAAAAAAATATTCTTAATAACTACATATGTCTTTTTTTAATAAACGTCGGCATCAAATTTTGTTAGCAGTATAACCTATACAGTAGAAAAAATGTACCGCATTTCATCAAAATAACTTTATTGTTTGAAAAAGCACAAAAATGGACAAATAACATAAACGAAAGAATCTAATGAAGCCGTCATTTTCAACGGGTCCTTTACCTATTGGTAAAAACGCCGTATCATAATTTTTGATATGCGCTAAAAATGTGAAAGGTTGCAAAACAATTGAAATAACTCGAAAACGATGAACACTATACTTTTTTTCATTACAAACACGCATCATAATTCGATTAGAAATGCAAAAATGCAATAAAATAGGTGTTCGACAAAAAAAATTATAATTTTTCTGGTATTTCTTGACCTTTTTGCACCAGAAAACTTAATGTTGGTCTGTAATATACAATATATTTTGTTATACGCACAACATATTTTGGTTTTATGAGTGTCTCTGCTCATCAGTGGCACTCTTTTTTTCTTTTAAATACCTATAACTGTTTTTTCTTTTAAGTTAGAGATTTAAATTGCGGTATATTGCCTACTTTTTATAACATAAATCTGCATACTGAATTTGATTTCCCTAGCTTTGTTATATCCGAAGATACAAACTCACAATTTTTGAGGAGAAACTCGTGCGATTTTCCAGGCTAACGAACTTGTCCAAGCGAGTTGCAGAAGAAACGCACTCGCCAAATTGAATCAAAATCGGCCCATTATTTTTTGAGTATATATATATATATATATATATATATATATATATATATATATATATATATATATATATATATATATATATATAGGACTTATTTAAGTCGCCTAAGCAAACATTTTAATCAAAATGGACCTTTTCAAAATGCAAGATACCGCCAGACAAATACTACTAACGAAATTAATGTTATCGTGCAAATAAATATCGACCCAGAAACATCTCAGAGGATAATTGCATCAGAATGCCATTTATAAAAAAGTGCTGGACAAAAGACATTTAAAGGAAACATAAGTACCATGATTTCTGGTTCAGACCGGTTCAAAAATGACATCCAGGAGATGATGAAGGAAAATATTATTATGTGACTGGTTTCGTGAGAAACTGATACAAGTTAACACCTTTCCTAGTAAAATATTATGGACTGACAAGATCCTACTTACTAATAGATGTATTGTTGATAGAATAAACAAACATAATTATACTGTAGAAACTCCCCATTTAATACAAGTAGTTAGGCCGCAAATCCGTCTTGAAGTATAAATGTACGGTGTATGGTGTGGTCTTTTAGATAATAAATTATAGGTTCATATTTAGTTCCAGGACGTTTGACTTCTCGCAGTCTTATTTGCATTTTCTAAAAATGATTTCGAAGAGATGCCAGACAGTCTTCCTCTTTCTATTCTAAGTAATCTTAAGAGTGGTTTCAGCAATATGGAACACTTCCTCATAATGCTTGAATTGTAATTGAGTATTTAAGTCAACGATTCTTAAATCAATGGTCTCATATATTGGCCACAATGGTCCCCGTACTTAAATCCATCTGAGGAATTCCAAAAAACAAAGCGTTCTATAGATCAAGACGAAATGTAGATAATTTAGCAGAAAGAATCACAGAAGCCTTCCACAGCATTGGACCGGAGACGACATGAAATGCCGTGAACGATATGCATCGTCGAACATCACTTTGTATTTAACATGAGGGTGAACATTTTGAACAAATTATGTACTTACTTCGATAATTCAATTCTTTTTGAGTAAGCACTATGCTTTTAACTGGTTGTAAATATTTGTTCCCTTCCTCAGAATCTTATAAAGGTAATTTTTCCAGTACTTTTATTTCTAACCAGTCTTAATTGTGATTATAACAATATTACTTGACTCTCATTAGAGGTTAGATTAATTTAATTATATATTTTTGTGTGTTTTATTCTGTTTTATTAACGTCGGTCTATTTGCGCTACTATGGCCAATCACCGACGCCAGGGAACAGTTTTACCTCACTATCCTGCAAATTTTGCCGAACCCCTGCCTTTCCTTAAGGAGGGTAGCGATCTTTAACGTGCCCAACATCGCATGGTACACGGGACCGACACCTTTATACCTTCTCCGAAGTATGTAGTACTGAAAAGTAATTTGACGCTTTTGCTGCGAAACAAACAAAGCCAGTTATAAAACCTCATGCACAAATTTTAGCGACAGTCGATTTGATAATATATTAGATGCAAGTTGTCAGTTTTTCAGGATATTTCAAGAATGATAGAATATATTCATAGTTTTTATAATGAATCTTGATAACGTTTAGTTAGAATAACTTTTGTTGCAAAGCACTAGCTGATAAAGTAAGCGATGACTGGTTAAATTTTCTGGTGGCCAAACGAGAAAGCGACTCGTTCTGTACAAAATTTCCAGGAACAAAATCTGCCATCTAATGACCCAAGTTGTTGATAAAGTTTGCAAAACAAGTCTTTTTTTTTCACTTAGGCAAGGTTTTAAGGTTTTTATGAGCACTGATAACGACTCTAGAACTTAATTTTAAAATATTAATAATTTAGACAAATGTAAAATTCACACTATGTTATTATTATTATTATTTCTTAAATGAAATACTTTGGGCACCCATCTGAGGCTCCGACACACTCTGCTGTCGACGCAACGTCATTGCGCCCGTAACCTCACCCTGCTCCAGTGGTGGTTAGATAACACGGGTCCGGAAATCATTAATCCAGGTTCAGAAAACGGAAGAGACGTAAATATTCAAAGACGACAGATTTCTGCATCCTGCAAGCCAGCGAATATGCAGCGGCGTGGCATGCAGGGATTTGTCTGAGTTCCCGCAGCAGCGAATTCGGTACACCGCCCAGGCATCCAATAATTAGAACGACGAGTCTAATGTTATGTCCTGGATACAGCTGCCCAAAGGAGGATAATGTCAGGCCTATTAGCGGCCAGTGGCCTGATAGTGGAGACAGAGAAATACCAGTATATACGACCTCTCTAGTTCTACCCCACGGACTCAATATACCCTGGTAAGACAGCACTGGTTTTTGTTCTATCCCATAAGAAGGTCGTGAATAGTAACACGACACTCAAAGGGCCGCATTATGTCGATATCCGTAATTGGTATACGGCATCACCGGATATGCACTCAAGAGATGCACTAGTGTCTCCGGCGATTGGTGACAGATTCTACAGCTGTCATCTGCTGCGTCCACCTGCATTATGAGCCTGCGGTATACCAAGGTGTTTATAACATCATCTTTGCAGGCCACGATGAACCCTTCGGTCTCAGACCTGAGCCTCGCTAATTAAAAAAAGAGAACGTCAACCTCGTTGACAAGCCGTGTTTTTCTATATGCTGGAAGAACATTTTGTGCAAAGGCTTGTCAACATATTGCCCTAACAGGTATTTTTGTAGGACACCTCCTCTAATTTTAGCTCTTAAGGTCGAAATGTCAAGCTCAGTCACCAAAGGGCGATCACCTTACCTTCTTCCTGAGCTTTATTCGAAGCACGTCCGAGCTTACCTGCTGCCTTAGGATGAATGCTCCTGTTCCTGCCACTTCGCGAGTTCTGACAATTTGCAGAAGGGGATCCGAGCTATTAAGGATCTTCCAGCTCATCTAAAGGATCTCCTTTTCATGTAACCACTTCATGTTTAGTAGTCCTCTACCTCTGGGATGTCTTGGGAAGTATAATCTGGGAACGAATGAACTCGAGTGCAAGCTTCGATATTTTTGGAGAAGCTTTAGGGTATCTCTAACGCAACTCTTCTACTGTCGATTTCATAATTCCGAAGGAGTAACGCATCACTGGAACGGCAAGTATGTTGGTGGCCACCATCTTGTTTGTCCCGGACAGCTCTGAGTTCCTGATTCGCCGGAGCCGCTGTTTATATCTACCACAGAGAACCTCTTTCGTTCTTGCAGCATCCTGAATGCCTGATTGCTCGACACCCAGGTACGTATAGGTCTCCCCGGCACCTATATGTTTTATGGTGCCTCCTTCACCATAATGCGCATCATTTGGGTACCCTTGAAGTCGTTCCGTCTTTATATGGACCACAGTGCACTTATCCAAGCCAAGCTCCATCTCGGTGTCAAACGTAAACTCCTGTACTACCCTGAGAGCTTGTTGGAGTCCCCTCTCACCGCAGGTATAGATTTTTAAGCCATCCATACAAAATAGATGACTAACCCCTGTGTCTTCTGTGTGAGAGTGGTCTACAGAGATAACCGTGGGTTTTGAGGAGAGCTGCACCGGCAGCAGCGAGATACAAAATAGGAGAGGGCTAAGGGAATCTTCCTGTATGATATTGGTTGTGCAAGGGTTGTAATAATAACAACAATAAATGATAATAATTATTAGATGAGTTGTTTTGCCATGATGTAGCTTTTTCAGATACAAATGCTTTTGTTATTAAAAAGTCAACGTGATGAAACAGCTATGTCATCTAAAATTTATAATATTGCATGCTATCATTTGTTTTATTATTAACAAAAAATGGAGTTACATCAAGTATCGGCCATGACCATCTCATTTTCAAACCAAATTTTCAAACACATGTCTATCTTTATAGATGGTTTGTCAACGAAACAGTAATGTTCTGATGAAGTCAATTCTGTCGGTGAAACGATCTTTAGATATAGAAAATGTGTTGTGGGGAAATGAGTTCTCCAAACTGTAGTTCGATGATTTGTTGCTTGCATATAAAAGAAGGGATTCCGTGTTCGAGACCTGGACAGAGCAAATAGTCGTATTATTACTGTCGTATATGTTAAAATCGATTCGCGCTGCACTTATAGCTTATCTTAGAACTAGGAAACAGAGGAATTTTTACCACTTAGAGTAATCTTATAAATACATTAGGTAATTTTGCCGGACAAAAAATTGACCATTTTAAAACCGAGTGGATGCGACGCCGCTAACTGTGTCTAATGTTGGACTTTAATGCGTATTATAAGCAGTAGTTGAAACAATTGATTTCAAGGAAAACGATATATTCATTTTTGATTGATTAATTGGATGTTTGATAAATAAATATGTTAATTTTCACAAATATTTGGACCCACATATCGCATAATGTTGTCTAGAGGGTTTGCACAGCACAGTAACAGCTTCTTTGATGAGGTTATTCCCCCGAATGGGTAGTCGTTTCATACTGAAATGTAGACGCGTTAGAATATTGATCTTGTAGGTTATATCCCAGAAGAGCAACTTTACAGCAATATACAATCTCGCAGGGACAGAACACACCACACACAGTGTTATTCTCGCTGTACGTTGACAAAATTGTGTTATTGCGGATGTCCTGCATTATCCAATTGATTAACCCGAAAAAGTGTTTTCCTATTGTATAAATCAATATATTGGTAGCCTATCTTGAATGTTTCGTTGGGTTTATTTGGTTGCAGGAGTGTGGTAGGCGCGAGTGATTTGACTCTTGGACGTGCGCGCTGTCAATTATTACTAGCCGACATATAGGCAGTATAGACTGCGGTAGTTCACGATGGCGGTTCCCATTGTCTGTACTCGTTTTAGCGATAATTATGATTTAAAAGAAGAATTGGGAAAGTAAGTACAATCAATTTTATATAAATGTGTGTGCAATTTATTCCTTAAATAGCCTACTTTGAAGCTGCGCTGTTATTCGGGAGTGACATTCTCAATGGACGGTTCCAAGCTTAAAAAATATTTCCAAACCTTAAATACTAAAATAAACTCCAATTTCTGGTCGAGATGTATGTGTTTATATGTGCCGGTGGCATATATTATGCATTGGGCTATGTTAAGGTGACCTATTATTTAGGATTTTATTAACTTTTCGGCGCTGTTTCAATATCTGCATTGCCACTGAGAAAATCAATATAGAGGCTCTGCCCTGTATTCTGGTGACAGGTGGTTGTCTTTCAAATTACATAATTAAATACCTGATCTACATACAAACTAGAGGACCCATAATCGACTTTTATGTATTTCATTAAGGTGCCAGTCTTATCTTAAACGTAGCGGTGTATTGATTATTATATCTGTGGTGTGTGTCGAGATATAACTTTATAAACGGTCTTGCCGTATCAGAATTTTTTATTACATTCTGTCGTTAATGTTTTTATAATTGTTTTATTACGCTAATTTGGTTGTCGAGGTCTAAAACAGACGTATTTAGTCATCTTTATGTCCCTGCAACTAACTACATTTATTGTTTGATAATGTTTTGGTGATGCTGCAGCGATTCCAATAATATAAATTTACTGTAGTTGCTTGATTCTCATACGTTTCGGTAGTCCCCACTTTCTGATATAAATTTCAGTTTCTGGAATTTAAATAGTTACCAGTTAAGTATGAAGTGTTGCATAGAAAGTGGCTTGTGTACGTAGTTCTATGAAAATAAACAAATACCTACCTCTACCCACCTATCAGGAAAATCATAAACATTTTCGTTTCAATTTTGCAAAAAAAAAAAGAGATGCAATGACCAAACACCTTATTATATGTTTTGTAATTTTAGTAGGTATTTTAAATTATATTAACTACTGGGCAACATCGGCGTTAGAAAGACTTATATTTTTTATTTTTCAAAAGTAAAAAAACTCTGGACGCAGCAAGTGCGTTATGGTAGTGAATTTTCATTAAAATGTTTTTTATAACAAATATATCTTTTTTTTTAAGAAAAGCAGGCATCAAATTTGGTTACCAGTATAACCTCTATAGTGGGATCAATGTACCACATTCATCAAAATAACTTTGTTGTTGGAAAAAGGGCAAATATTTTTCGAAAACTAACTTAAAATATCCCCGAAAAACTGGCCCGATTTTCCTGGCCAACGAACTTCTTCAAGGTATTTAGCCACCTACCAAGATATAATTTACAAAAAGCTTTTCGACAAAACTTCCAAAAAAAATTGTAAACAACTTTTTTGCGAAAATCCAAAAACATTTTTTTACAATAACTTATTAAACATTACTAATTACCAAAATTTTACAAAAATTTCACAAACAATGATTTCTACATAAACAAATAAAGTTCGCTACCATAACGCACTTGCTGCGTCCAGAATTTTTTTCTTACAAACATGCATTATACTTCGATGGAAAATGTAAAAAATGTAATAACATAAGGCGTGTTTGATTAAAAAAAAAGAAAATTTGTATCACCAACGACTTATGGGCCATTCTGTGATTGTAGAAATATGTTTTTAAGATGTAGCTCAAGACACCCTATAATTAATATATACAAATTTTTTTCATATCTTGTATAATAACGGATATATTGAACTTTATTGATTTTTTACGAAAATTCGACAAAAATTATATACCAATAAACGATAAACTCTATAGCTAAGGCTACTGCCAAGCATCAAAGAAAGGGTCTATTTGAAATGAATTTTCTGGAAATATTTTAGTAAAATGAAGGACAATGACGGTTGAAACTAAGACTTCAGAGTTTGTAAAACATCCTTCTTGAGGCATTTGATTTCCATAGCCCGTATTAGATTCAAGTTCTTTGCCTAAATGTTGCCAATTTTGACATTTTAAATCGCAACTTTGACGTTTTGAGGAAAACCCCAATTTATATTTCTTTAATTGCCTATAACTTTTTTGTCTTTTGAACTACAGGGCTAAATTTTGGTGGGTAACTTACCTATAAGAACGTAAACCCGTGTACCAAATTTGGTTGCCCTTACTTTGTTAATTCCGGAGATATATATTTAAAAAAAAAAAAAAATTTTCCGGGAAAACCTTGGCAGATTTTCCTGGCTAACGAACTTATCCAAGCCATTTGCAAAAGGAATTTATTCACGAAATTTAATCAAAATCGGCCTATTATTTTTTGAGTTATCGGTGTGATACATACATACATACATACATATATATATATATATATATATATATATATATATATATATATATATATATATATATATATATATATATATATATATATATACCGTTCCCGCATTTTACCCTACCGGATGACTCAAATAAGTTTTAAATGCTTATTACTTTTCCTTAGTTTATGAACTTGAATTTTGGAACGTTTTGTAAACTGTTTTTATTATGGTTCTGGCTTAGAATTTGCTTTTTAGTGAATTTTCTTACAAAACTTTACTAATGAGGAGATAGCGACTTTTAAATTTTGAAAAAATTCCTTCAAATGAGCGCGAACTAGGCCTCCTAGAACACCTATCCAGGGTTAATTTCAATTTTTATATGTTCACCTATATATATATATATATATATATATATATATATATATATATATATATATATATATATATATATATATATATATATAATTCAAAAAATAATAGGCCTATTTTCATCAAATTTAGTTAGTACGTTCCCCTTGCAAGTGGCTTGGATAAGTTTGTTAGCCCGTTTCTTTTTTTTAACTGTTGTGTTTTTTTTTTCGGAATATGTTTATAACTCCGGAAATAATAACGTTGTGGGAGCCCAATTATGTACGCTGGTTTATATGCTTAAAAGTAAACTATGCACCAAAATTTAGATCTGTGAGTTAAAAGAGAAAAAAGTTAGAATCATTTAAAAAAATTGGGATTTTCCTCTTAAAACGTCAAAATGGCTTTCTTCTTAAAACGTCAAAATTGGCAACATTTAGGCAAAGAACCTGAGACGAATAAGGGTTATGTAGAGACCGCCATTGTCATTTATTTTACTAAAATATATCCAGAAAATTCATTTCAAATAGATGTTGCTGTGATGCTTTGGCATTAGTTTTAGTTATAGAGTTTATCGTTTAATGGTTTATATTTTTTACCGAATTTTCCTAGAAAAAAATCGATGAGGAGACCGCCACTTTTGAATTTTAAAAAGACTTCTTCAAATGAGGGGAAACTAGGCCCTCGAGCACCCATATCCGGGGTTAGTTTCAGTTTTTATCTGTTTTCATATATACAGGGTGACGCATTTCTAGGGTAATGCTCAATATATCCCTTATTATACAAGAAACGAGAAAAAATTGTATACGTTAATTTGAGGGTGTCTTGAGCTGCACCTTATAAAATTATTTTTAAGTCGTTAGTGATACAAACTTTCTTTTATTTTAATCGAACACGCCTATATTATTTTATTTTTGCATTTTACATCGAAGTATAATGCGTGATTGTAAGAAAATAACTTCAAGCCGCAGTAAGTGCGTTATGGTAACGAATTTTCACTAAATGCTTAAAATTTAACTTGCTCCATTTGCTATTAACCTAAGGTTCGTTGGCCAGGAAACCAGTTTTTTGCAGGAACAGTTTAAGTTTATTTTCGGAAACTTTTTGTACATTTTCAAACAATAAAGTTATTTTGAGAAAATCTGATACATTGTATCTACTATATATGTTATACTGGTAACCAAATTTGATGCCTGCTTTCTTAAAAGAAAGACGTATTTCCTATTATAAACATTTTTATGAAAATTGACTACCATAATAATAATATTTTACAGGGTGTTGAAAAATTAAAGTTCAGTTATCGACACATTCAAAGTAGATTATCTTGTTTATGCTAAATGGAACACGCTGTATTTTGTTGATACATCTTATATAAAAAGTAATTATCTTCCATGTGACACTAGGGTCCCCATACCCAAGTGCAACGGTTTTCATGCTAATCATACTTTTATTATTGTAAATGCCTTTCTCACATTAAAACGAAACTTTCAAACACAACCTAGTTAGCTACAGTCATTTTTGTACCTGTACCGATCTCTCAAATCAAAATGAAATCAGAATGTCTGAACAGTAATGGCTTAGTTGTTGAGAACCTTTCCTGTTAATATTTCCAAGAGAGGATAGACATGTTACTATGCGTCGGATAATGTATGGAAAGTTGTCTTCTGGCGTCAAGAGTGTATGCTCAAAAATATCACTATCGGGAACCTTCAAGAGAACAGGGGTAAATAAAAATAATTGGATAGACAAAAGAAAAAATATTTCAGGTTAAGAAAACCAAAAATATTAAAACATTAAAACCAAGTTTTTATACCCAAAAAAAGCGGATATTCTAAAGCATAGTGGTAATAATGGTTATATTACTTACAATATTTAATAGCCAAATTATTTTGACAAATATTAGAACTAACTTCAGTGATAACTTCTAATGGGATAGAGGCTGTTTTTCTATGCTGTAAAACTAACGTTTTAAATAAAATATAGACATTTTTATTCAAAAACAAATATTCAAAACGGAAGTACAAATTTATACAAACATTTCATTGAGTTTTTACCTGAATATACACCATTGTCTGTAGAAACATTGTATGCTCTGAAGTGTTTCGAAAATGTGGAATTTGTGGAGAATGTTAATGTAAATGCAGTGTGATATTAAGATGCCAAGTTTTATAAATAACATTTTTTAAATAACCACCAATGCAGAATATTATTGCAGCTCATCGAAACTATTTTATCTATTGTTAACTAGTGTTTGCTGCTGAAGGTATTCACTTTTAATTTCATTTCATTTAAATGCACCAGGTATCCCAGTTAATTGCTAAACATTATATCCAGATATGATGTACATAAATAAAAAGTGAAAGCAGCATTACAGTGTGGTAGCGAAATTTCATTATATTTGTTTTCCTTATAAACATGCGGCGATGTTAAAAACAAAAAAACAAAACTAACGGGACGCAGCAAGTGCGTTATGGTAGTGAATTTTTATTAAATGCGTTAAATTTCAATAACTCAATTTTCTATAAACTTAGAAAGTTTAAATTTGGTGCGTAGTAAGGTCTTTCCTAAGGCAAGATATCCACCAAATTTCATTGAAATAATTGTGTAATTTTCGGAGAAAAAAATTTTTTTCGAAAGAAAATTCAAAATTTGAATAACTCAAGTTTCTATAAGCCTAGAAAGTTGAATTGTGGTACGTAGTAAGGTCTCTCCTAAGACAATATATACGTTAAATTTCATTAGAACAGCCTTGTAATTTTCAGAGAAAAAAATTTGTTTGAAAGAAAACTCAAAATTTTCCCGGAAATCCGTCCGATTTTCCTGACTAACGAACTCATCCAAGCCATTAATAAAAGAAAGGCACTTGCCGAGTTTTATCGAAATCAGTTAATTATTTTTTGAGTTATCAGACGGATACATATATATATATATATATATATATATATATATATATATATATATATATATATATATATATATATATATATAAATTCGAACTGACCCCGAATATGGGTTATAGGGGTCCTAATTCGAGCTCATTTGAAACAATTTTTGCAAAGTCTCACCATCGATACCTCTCGATTAGTGAATTTTTTTAAAATAAAAATTCACTAAAAACATGAATATAGAGGTAAGGTAGGCGTGACAATGTTCATAACTGTAATTTTTAATTTTAAAACATCAATTTAGCAGCCTTTGTGGTCCACTGGTAAGAACGTGTGCCTCTGAATCCAAGGGTCCTGGGTTCGACTCCCAGTCGGGGATCATTTCACTTTTTCTGTATATATTATCAAATTAACATCCACCGAGGTTGCGGCATTGTGTTTGAGCAAATTGATTATCTGCACGTTCCGCTTTTCGGCCGGGGCGTAAAGACGTTGGCCCCGTGTACCATGCGATGTTGGTCACTAAATATACCTACCCCCCTTACACAAAGGCTGGGGTTCGGCAAAATTTCCAGGATAGTGAGGTGAAACTGCTCTCTGGCGTCGGTGATTGGCCATAGTCGCGGAAATAGATCGACATTAAAGCAAAGAGAGAAAGACCTCAATTTATATGTTACCAAATCATACCGAAATTAAGTGAATACGTTTTTGAACTTGGGACTTTTAAGTGTTTCAAAACGTATATTCATTTCTAAACTGATTACCTTTTAATAATTACTAAGATTAGGTTAAATTATTTCGAAGTTATGTTGGTTAACCATAGTTTTATTTTAGTGTTATTTGACACATTTTTCTTGGTGTACTTAAGTTAGAAAGGACTTCCTGGTTTCCAAGTTCGTAGAGTTAGTAGCTTCACATTATCTCTTTAAATAAAACCAAATGTTTATGCATTCAGATGATGTTTCAACTTTGTTTTATTTTAACATTGACTTTATAATAGCAATAGAAATCTGGATGCAGCAAGTTCATTATGGTAGCGAATTTTCATAAAATTATTTTTAATATCAAATATGTCTTTTTTAATTAGAGACATCAAATTTCGTTAGCAGTATAACCATTATAGTAATGTACCATATTTCATCAAAATAATTTTCCATTTGGAAAAAGCACTGCCCCGTATGTTGGTTTTAGAGGGCCTTGTTCGCGCTCATTTGAAGAAATCTTGGGAAAATTAAAAAGTCGCGGTCTCCTCTATAGCGATTTTTTTCTACGAAAATTCTCTGAAAATTATAGGCTATTAAATCACAAACTTTATAACGGACACTAATAATGCCAAAGCCTCAGAGAAAGGGTATATTCGAAAAATTGTCTAATTAGTGCATTTCTTATCACAATGAATAGCATACGTTCTTGCAACTTCAACTGTGATTAATTTTTAAAGGAGTTGATAAAACTTCCAAAAAAATTAGTGTGCCGAATTTAGAAAAGAAAGAGCTTTAAAATGATGTAACACTCGACCCATGTTCCCTATTTAAAATATAAGGCTATTATCACTACCCTTAAGGGTTGATGTGACAAAGTTGAGTTTTATGTCAAAACATGTCCCGCTCAATATTAAAATTGACGTGTTTCAGCGTTTCTTGAAAAAAATTCTCTGGACGAAAATCGGTCTGTTTCGTTTTCAATGCGCCAGCCTGTATATATATATATATATATATATATATATATATATATATATATATATATATATATATATATATATATATATATATATTATATATAATATATAATACAGGAAAAAAAGGAAAAAAGTAAAATAAATAAATGTATAAGACAAATATAAAGTAATATAGATATAATTTTATTTAGGTATTTAGGTATGATTCATTTTGTAAGGCATCAACTGCTAGCTTCTACATCTCGTATGTCTAATGCAACACTTTGTGGCTAATGGACCTGGCTTCACACACACACAGGTTGTCCACGACCCTAAAAATTCCGTGTTCAACAGTCGACTGGCGAGTTTCTTGCTTTAGTTTCCTGAGACAAAGATGGTACATTTCTGCTAAATTTCCTGGAACAACGTAGAACTCTCACGGGACCATACTATAGTGAGTTTCTAACTAAATAGCCTAAGAAAATAGTGGAAAAACGTCGTGGAAAACCAATACAAAAAACACCGATGAGCTCTAATAAGAGCAAACCGGTACGTGTTTCCAGTGATTGTCAAAATGCATATCCTTACATAGTTGTACATTTTTGTTGGTTAGTTGTACACAGTCTATGCTGAACATTTTGTGTTTATTAGAGAGGGATTTAGGCAACATAGTTCCTAGGTATGCACGAGATCGCGACCCTGTAACACACTTGGCAATGTTCTTTGAAGCTGGCTACCTTTAACCAAGTTACTTTGAATGTGTTTTGATGTGTCGATGCATTGCTGTAGCGTTGCTAGATACTATATATTTTGTTTTCTTTTATGTTTTGTTGGGTTAGTGCTAAATAGCTAATTGGGATTTGTCTACTCACGGATCCTTATTTGAAAGATTAGAGCTTTTCACATATTGAGACTTATGTATCGCATGAAGTTGGGGATTGTCAGGCTATATTGAATGAGTTCAATCTGCCGGGTTTCGGAATATTTCACTAGAATATTCGAAGTTTGTCAAAAAACTTTGATGCCCTGCAAGTACTTTTGAAAGCTGTTCTGATGATGTTGTACTAACTGAAACTCGGCTGTTGCAGGACCCTCATCTTTACATTATTGACGGGTATAATATAATTTAGAATAATGGCAAGTAGAATAACAATGATGGGGTGTGCGTATTTATTAGGGAAGATATAACTACGCATGGGAGTTTATTAAGATAGGTGATGTAGGGGTAGTTAGACTTGAAGTGGCATTAGATGACCAAAATTTGATTATAAATGCTATTTATAGATCCCCTGCCACATGCCCGCATGATTTTAAGGTACATTCTAAAGATTACGTAGAAACAAAAAGCAGAAACAGTGGTATGTATGTCCTTGTTGGTGACCTTAATATTAATATTTTTTCAGTCGATGATTACACTCAGGCTTACCTAAATATCTTGAATGAAGTAGGATTTGTATCAGCCATCAATGACAACACTAGAGTCCAGGGTAACGTAAAATCATGTCTAGACCAAGTATTTCTTTAAAATGTTACTGAACTTAAAGCCATAAGCCTTTAGTGATTGATCATTTTTCACAACTAGTCAAGTTGTCAATTAGAAAGCGTCGCTGTGAAAACAAGCTCTTAAGAGGGGAATTATTGATTATGGGAAGCTAAAGAGTATAATTAGTTGTGAACATTGGAATGAAGTTTACATCTGTGATGACGTAAATATTAAAACAGATAGGTTTACACTAAAATTACAGGCATATATTAAATCGTGCACTGAAGTTGTGAATGCAAAAATCAATCGGGTGCGTAAATTGTGGATAACAGATGGATTGATTAATTGCCGTAAAAGGCGTACTGAACTGTACAAGAAATTGCATAAGAAATCCACAAAGCACGGATGCCCTGAATGAGTATACAGCCAGAAACGAACTTAACAGCTTAATTAAAACTGTAGAAAATACGTATTACAGAGATCAGTTAAATAAAAATAGGTGCTCTGCCAGAAACATATATTGTAAATCGGCTACACGTAAAAAATAAACTTAGTTCTTGTATAACGAAGATGAAAACAGAAAATGGAGAAATACATTCAGATCCAAAAGTTATTGCAAATAACTTGAATGAATACTATTCTAAACTAGGCAGTCGCTAAGCTAGTAAGATAAAAGTACCCAATAAGTGTAATATACATAAAGAGCTGGTTCAGCAACCAATGTATTTTTCGTAACCTGAAGTTAAAGAAATAAAAACACTTACTCTTAAGCTTAATTTAATAGTGAGCTCGGTTGTGGCGTCGCTGGTGTATATAGTTAACATGATACTGAATACCGGAAGCTTTCAGTGACTGTCAAAATGCACGTAGCCTTGCTTAGTTGTACATTTTCACTGTATCGTAAGAAAGTAACGGGGGTGACGATTTGAAAATCGTTGGTTAGTTGTACACAGTTTATGCTGACCATTTTGTGTTTATTAGAGACGCGTTGAGGCAACATAGTTCCTAGTTACGCACAAGATCGCGACTCTGCAATACACAGAGGCTCGCTAACTTTAGCCAGATTACTTTGAATGTGTTTTGATTGTCATTAGCATAGCACACTGACGGACTCTAATAAGAGCGACAAGTGTTTCTAGTGACGTTACTAAATGCATATAACTTTTGCATTAGACTTTTTATGTCTTTTCCAGAAAAGTTAATAAGGCATGTTACGATGGACACCTGTACATTGTGGAACGTTGTCCTTGTTTTTTCACACATTAAAGAGCAAATTGTTATGTTTATAGCGTTCTTTTTAGTGTCATATTTTTTGCTGAATTTGCTTAATTTCCATTTGTTTTACATTCCGTTGCACACTAATTTTTAGCGAAATTATTGTTGGCTTATCACGTCAGTTATAAGAAGTGAAATTACAGCCGAGCAATAAAATAAAAAATAATCAACATTGGTATTTATTAAAGAAATAACAGTTATTATCGCAAATGACATATAAATTTTAAAACTAGTTTCAAGCATTACCTAATTAAAATTATTGATTTCTCAGCTTACATAACACTAAATGGTACATGATTATATTAGGACTACATATTTATTCTGACATGTTTGGGTATCAGGCCATCGTCAGAGGGTTTTTCTTCTCTACACCTTAAAATAACGTTAAGAATTATCCAAATATACAGGTGATGTCTTGACGACCTTTCCTCAGAAAAATATGAGAAACCAATTAATTAGGGTTGCACTCTCATATTCTTCATATATATATATATATATATATATATATATATATATATATATATATATATATATATATATATATATATATATATATATATATATGCAGGGGTCCATGATAAAGGGTTGCACCCGGGTTTACCTGAGAACTGCTAATAATTTCGTAAACCCTAAAACAAGTTGATTTTGCTTACGAGTGCAACCTTTTTTGAACCCTAACAAAATTTGTAACATTCAACCCTTAGCGTGGGTTATTCTCACCCTCGTAATTTGAATAGGAAAGGTACGCATCAAGTGGCACCTTTTTGGAAAGCTCTTTTGATTCTCTATTCAAGGCTACAATTTTAAAATATACCGATTAGTTTTTAGTAAATTTTCCTAAGAAAAAGTCACCAATGAAGACATCGCGACTTTTGAATTTTGAAAAAATAATAGGCCGATATTGAGCAAATTTGGTGAGTACCTTCCCTTTGCTAATGGCTTGGATAAGTTCGTTAGCCAGGAAAATCGGCTTCGTTTTTACCGGAACATTTTGTGTTTTGTTACGGAACATTTGTGTAAATCCGGAAATACCAAAGTTATGACAACCAAATTTGACGCGGGTTGATGTCATAAAAGGTAAACTGCACCAAAATTTAGATTTGTAACTTAAAAGGAGAAAAAGTTATAGGCATTAAAAGAACAAAAAATAGGTGCCACTGATGACCAGGGAAACGCACAAAAACAAAATATTTAGTGTGGCTAACAAAATCTATTGTATACTACAGACAAGGATTTAGTTTTTTTCGGTCTAAAAAGATCAAGAAATAACAGAAAAATTACTTTGAAAATGTTATAGTTCTTTTTCTTAAAACGTCAAAGTCGCGATTTAAAACGTTAAAATCAGCAACTTTTTGGCGAAGAACCTGAAGCGAATACGGCTTATGTAGAGAAAATGTCGCAAGAAGTGTGTTGTACAAACCCTTAAGTTTCAGCTTCAACCGCATTCTACGAAAATTCACTAAAAAAGTCTGTATGCAGAAAGTGCTTTATGGTAGTGAATTTTCGTAAAAATGTTTTTAATGGCAAATATGCCTGTTTTAATGAAAGCGAGCTATAAATTGGGTTAACGTAAGTAGCATATTTCATGAAAATAACTTTCCTGTTTGCAAAAGTAAATTTTTTTTTGAAAATAAACATTAAATGTTCCTTAAAAACCGGACCAACAAAGCCTATTAAGGTATTTACCCACCTGCCACGATATAATTATTCACAAAAAGCTTTTCGACGAAACTTCCAAAAAAAACCTGGATATGTGTGTTCTAGGTGGTCTAGTACACGCTTATTTGAACGATTTTTTAAAATTCAGAAGTCGCTCTCGTTATTAGGGATTTTTTTCTCCAAAAATTGACTAAACATAAACAAACTTTGTATCACCAACGACTTATGGTGATTGTCGATATAATTTTATAAGATGCAGCTCAATACAACTCTAAAATTAACATATACAATGTTTTCTCCTATCTTGTATAGTAACAGATATATTGAGCCTCACCGTATAAATGCGTCACCCTGTATCTAAACATAAAAACTAAAACTAACTCCGGATATGGGTTCTAGGGGGATTAGTTCGGGCTCATGTAAAGAAATATTTTCAAAATTCAAAAGTCTCCGTCACCTCAATAGCGAATTTATTCTGCAAAAATTCGCTAAACATTATAGAGTATGAAACCATAAACTCTATAACTAAAACTACTTCTAAAACATCGGATAAAGGGTCTATTTGAAATTAATTTTCTGCAAATATTTTAGTAAAATGAAGTACACTGATGGTTTCAGGTTCTTTGCCTAAATGTTGTCAATTTTGATGTTTTAATCGCTACTTTTGACGTTTTAAGAAGAAAAACTATAAGATTTTCAAAGAATTTTTCTCACTTTTTTGCGTCAAAAAGTTAATCTTGGTCTGTAATACACAATAGATGTTGTTATCCACACGACATATTTTGGTTTTATGCCTTTCCCTGCTCACCACTGGCATCCATTTTTTTTAATGCCTGTAACTTTTTTCTTTAAACTTAAAGATCTAAATTTAGGTATTAGTATACTTTTTACAAGATAAATCTGCGTGCCAAATTTGGTAGCTAGCTTTGTTATTTTCCGAGATACAAACATTTTCTGAAAAACAAAACACAAAATCTCCCAAAATTTTAAAGTCGTGATCTCCTCATTAGTGAAGTTTTTAAAGAAAATGAGGCTACCAAGCGAATACTGGGACAACACTTTACTTATCAAATTATCAACTTTCTCTCTTTTGGATAAATGGTGGATACAATCTATATAATTACAGATAATTAAATGCTGTTGGTTGGTAAACGCATCACTTGAGAACGGCTGGACCGATTTGGCTAATTTTATTTTAAAAATGTTCCGAATAAGGTTTTTAGGTAAAACATTGGAAAAGTTGCCTGGAAAATTCAAAAATTTGGGAAAACCTGAAAGTGATTTTTTCTCCGATTTATTTCGCTACGTGCGCAAATGTAGTTTGACATATTGAAATTTGGACAGACAACGTCTGTCGGGTCAGCTGGTTAAATATAATAATTAAAATAACATTGTTATTTCAAATATAGAGACGCCTGTGAATACTTAGGCACTTTAATGAGTAAAATTATTTTTAGCACATAACTTGCATAAACTTTTTAGTAACGCCATATTCTTCTATATATTATTTTTAACTTAAGGAAGCTAGAGCTGTATTATTAGATAGATGACTCAGATTGTTTGCAACACATTTAATTATACTTATAAATGACTGCAGTCCACTACGGGGAATTCTTTTTTGATTTTATGAGGTTCTGAATCTGACGTTTATTAATTTATTGACTTGCTACAATTTAAATTCTTAACGTAAGGCTAGTAGACAGGCACATTATGCCAGTCGGTCTATGTATGTAATTGTAATCGTGCATAAGTAATTCAGTCCCAAGATAAGAGTAGAAAAAGTCTGAACGCAACATGGTAACGAATTGTCACATACGTTTCAAATTCTAATAACTTGATTTTCCATCAACCTAGAAACTTTAATTTTGGTACATATGAAAGTCTCTATATAGGCAACACGTGTGTGCCAAATTTCATCAATGCAAATTCTTTATGAAAAAAACTCGATTTGATTGGTCCGATTCGGCTGGCTGACAAACTTGTCCCTCGTCCAAGAGATTAACAACAAACAGATGCCAGGCTTGAGCAAAATCGTTGGTGGTGGTGGTGGAGGTATTTATGACCGGGGAACAGCAATTCCATCAGCCACAGACTTTTGCTACTTTATATGATATACAAATACCTACAGATTATTTTGTATTAATTATCTAGAAAACAGAATTATGTTACCTATATACAAGTATACAATATTTAAACTTATTTATAAATAATATTTTTGCTTTTTTTTTCTTTATTATTTTTCCTTTATTGAAGAGCAAAATCGTGTAATTACATGTATATATATATATATATATATATATATATATATATATATATATATATATATATATATATATATATAAATGTAGTAAAGGTTTACTTTCGGGGCGCATGTCCGATTTTTATGAAATTTTGCATATAGACGCATTTTAGGGTGTAGATGACGAAAATCATAATAAAAATTATGGCAAATGCCAACTAATGGCGTTATTTGGAATTTTTTGTTGGAAAATTGTAGGTTATACTCACTTTTACGGCATGTGTGTGTGTGTGTGTCACACCGATAACTTACAAAATAATGGGCCGATTTTGATAAAATTTGGCATGTACCTTTCTTTTGTAAGTAGCGTAGATAAGTTCGTTATCCAGGAAAATCGAACCAGGTTTTCCGGAAAAAGTTTAGGTTTTCTTTCGGTAAAAACTTTTATCTCCAAAAATAAAAAAGCTATGGTAATCACATTTGGTACGCAAGTTTATGATATTAAAAGGAAACTTATACCAAAATGTAGATATATATGTGAAAGGAAAAAAAAGTTATAAAAAATATTTCGTGCCAGATCATTTCTATAAAAATTCACTACCATAATGCACTTGCTGCGTCCAGCCTTTTTTTAGTTTGCCTGTTATTGCCAACTTATTATGTTTCTGTGCTGTCTTATTTGTACTACTCGAAGATAGATATGAACACTCACTCGATAGTGACTGATTCATGTTTGAAGAACCTTCAATATTAGTAGATCTGTATTCAGCTTTCACAAGGTCTGGTGAAGGGTGATTCTAATGTACTACTTGAACGTATTCAGCTTCCATAAGGTCTGGTGAAGGGTTACTCTCATGTAGTACTCAAACCGTTATTTTGTTGGTGGTTTCCTTTTTCCTGTTAATTTGGCATAAGTGAATATTGTAGGTACTGCTTTAGATTTTAATTTACGTTTTCCGTCTATTCTAGTAACCTCCCTAGAGTCAGCATCAAAATGAGTCTAACAAAGAACTGAATAATTGGTGGGTTTCCATCCGACCCGTTAACTTTATCAGCCCAAATACGTCTACGAGCAGGGTCTCGAGGACATACTTTTATAATAAAACCTCTCCTTGCAGAACTACTGCAGCCAACAGTTCAACAACCAGGCATTTACAATTAATGAACGTTCGAACATATCATCTGTCGTGCATTTCCCATTTTATTATATCATCATCCTAATATTAAGTACGTTAGCGGACGAGCCCTGAGGGGGAAAAGTACGGTATCATTTATAGAAGTCACTGTTCGTAAAAAACCACAAATATATCGCCATAATGAACACTTGTGATATTAAAAATAATAACAATAATAGTAAAAAATAGCAGACATAATCGTATTATCGTTATTTGTGGAGCTGCTTGAAATTTGAAATGAAATCCCACCCAGCAAAATTTTCAACAGTTAGACCTGTTATGAATTATTTCTAAAACGTGTGATACGTTTATACAATAAATATTTTGGTTTCACTACTTTCGAAATGATCATCGATAATGTATTGAAATCAGAAACTTTCAAAATATGCACTAGATAAATCATGTACGACGCACGTCGGTTCTATTCATGCACGGATAATGCTGGTAGAAGCGGTTCGCGTATTCATTGCATGAAAGTAAAGGAACCCGACTAATACTCAAGATAAGTGCGATTTTGTATTTGGTAGGACACTATTACTTACCTTTTACCTAATAATTAACACTGTAGATATGAGAAATTCAATAAGTTACACACAAGCGCATGGAAACGAATACAACTTTAATGCGAAAATAGCCTAAATATGGCGACAGTCTCGGAAAGCGTTCACGCATATGTCTTAACTATCCCTATCGAGTAACTATAATGACTGCCAGCTCGTTTTCAATGGGCCGCCCCTCGGGCCGCCCTTTATACAATATTATTCGATTAATTACTTTATTTGATAAAATTTTACATTACGTCTTATATAATAAGTAGAGTAGGTACTTGTTCTGTATATTGACATAATTTAATAAGGTTGTATCCAGAAAAACTCGACATTTACATTCCAAATTTAATAAACTTCAAATTTTGATACACTAAACCAGATTTCCTTTTGCTCCACCTTTCTTTCTCCAACTAAAACTTCTACCTCTGCCTCCATTTGCCACAAATTGTAAACTTGTAGCCTCGAGAGAACTCCCTGGCGCCGAGAAAGTCTCGTCGAGAGGCCGTAGGTTCGATGCCTGCTGGCGAAATAACGACACATCGGGATAATACCGCTAAATTATATTAAAACAACACATAACAATAACAATTCCAATACAAAACCCAACCTTACAATTATCTCTACATTCTACCCTCGTGCTTCCATTAACTCTCTTAACCTACTGTAACTCTGTCTCTTCTTCTTCTTCTTTCTTCCTAACAACCTTGCCAACTTGAGGATCCGGCTACACACTCCCCCTTCGGAATACGTAAACGTCCTCGGCAGTATTCCGATTATTGGTAGCCGGGTGGACACCCTGGGCAAGTCCGGCAGTCCTTTCGATGTCGGCGTCTGCCACTGGTCCGGACAGACGTTGCTGCGGGAGCTGACCTGCCAGCCACTCCGACTGCGGGTTCAGGGGCTGAACGGGAGGAAGCCGCCAGGGGCCGCCGCTTCGATTGGCAGTCCTGGTGGGCCTGCACCTCCGTAGCGCCATCAGGTGTTCTGCTTGGCCGTCCTCTTCTTCTCAATGGCTTCACAGGTGAGATCCTCTGTGAGACGTCAACCGGGCGGTGGAACGGTGACAGGGCTGACGTGTGGTACGTCCCAAGTGGCACATCGATGTTTTGCGGCGAAGCAACCTGATATGTAGTGGGTGATACTCTCCGCGTAACAACATAAGGTCCGTCTCTTCGCGGCGCGAACTTTGCCGAATATCCCCTTGCAGCGTTACTAAGCGCGTGAACTTCCACGAGCACTTCCTGACCCACACAATAGTCTGCTCCGCGTCGCCGCCGCCGATCGGCGTACCGTTTCGATTTGTCCTGTCCCTTCTCGTGGGTTTCCCGCGCACATCTTAACGTGAAACTCATGTCTTTCAAGAACGGGGTTATTTGAGGCACAAATCTCTCATTGTTTATAACACTGGTCAAGTTCCTTTGCACGTCATCGGGAGTGCGTAACTCGCGCCCGAACGTTAGATACGCGGGCGTATAGCCGGTAGCATCGCACTTCCCAGTATTAATGGCAAACCGGATGCTGGGTAAATGATCTTTCCAACCGTCATGCCGGTGCTGAGTGAGAATGGCCAACTGAGTCTTTATGTCTCTGTTTCTTCGCTCCACAGGGTTAGCTTCCGGGTGATATAAAGGCACCAAACTCTGGGTGAAGTCCAGGCAACTGGCCAGTTGCTGCATCACCTCTCCGACGAACTGGGAACCATTGTCACTAATCACTCTACGTGGGGTTCCATACCTAAGCACTATCTCTGACACGAGACAGCGTGCGCACGCTTCTGCTGTGGCGTTTTGCATAGGAAAAAGTTCTACCCAACGCGTGCACGTGTCCTCCACCACGAATACCCATTTGTATCCATCGGGGGTAGGTGGCAAGGGCCCAAATAAATCGATCGCGATCACCTCGAATCGTTGATTCATCACTGGCGTTTGCAGCAGTCCTGCCGGCCTCACGTTACTAGGCTTGAAACGCTGGCAATCAAGGCAAGCGCGAACGTACTCGGCAACTGTCCTGCGCATCCCTCTCCAGTAGTACCTGCGAGCTACTCTCTGGAGGGTTTTATCGACACCATTGTGTCCAGCTGACCCCGCATCGTGGTGCAGCTTCAATATTCTGGGAATGGACTTCCTCGGTGCGACCAGCTGGGCTTCCTCTTCGTCCGCTTCCTGGGAGTAATTGTACAGCACTCCATCATTCATGAGATACCCTCTGCTGGACCACTTCTTGGCCTCCTCTTCCAGGGCACCTCCGTCGTCTTCCAGAGCTTCGACGATGTGCTTCAACTCGTCGTCTTCCAACTGTTCCTCTCTGAGCGACTTGGCGTCGTCCGCAGGCAAATCAAACATCGCGCTGCAAGTGGGGACTTCAGGATGGTCCTCGTCCATGGGAGGTCTGCTCAGAGCATCAGCAACCACGTTTTGTCTACCTGGGGTGTACTCCATGCGGAGGTCATACCCTTGCAGAGCTAGGGACCACCTAGCCAACCGTCCCGTAGGTGACTTCAGGGTCAGCAGCCATCTCAACGGCTGATGGTCACTCCGGACTACACAACGTGCTCCGTCAAGGTACCCTCTAAACTTGTTCACGGCCCAGACCACGGCGAGAGCCTCCCTTTCGACTGTAGAATAATTCCGCTCAGCGGAGGTAAGCAGTCTGCTCGCATACTCCACTGGTCTCTCCTCGTCTATGGACTCCCCCTGGAGTAAGCATGCGCCGATCGCATATGCACTAGCGTCGGTGCGCAGAATGTACGGCAAATCTGGATCCGACTGCCGAAGTATGGGATCTGAGGTGAGCAGAGTCTTCAGCGTCTCAAAGGCTTGTCTTTGCTCTTCATCCCATCTCCACAGCGCCTTTTTCTTGGTCAACGAGCTGAGTGGGCGGGCCACCTCAGAGAAGTTGGGCATGAATCTGCGGAACCAGGAGCAGGTCTGTAAAAACGACATCAGCTGCTTGACATTCCTGGGTTCCTTCATCGCCAATATTGCATCGACCTTGCCCTTGTCTGGCCTGATTCCGGCAGCGTCCACTACGTGCCCTAGGTACTTAATTTCTGCCTTTGCGAAAGCACATTTTCTTCTGTTGACACTCAGCCTGAAATGGCGCAGACGTGCTAAGACCTTCTTCAAATCCTCGACGTGTTGCTGTGCCGAAGGCGACAGTACAATTAGATCGTCGAGGTACGCCAACATTGATACATCGGGCAATCCCGCCCGCATGTGGTCGATCAGTCTCTGGAACGTTGATCCTGCATTCCTGAGTCCCATTGGCATTCTCTTGAACCTAAAAATCCCGAAGGGTGTAGTGAAAGCCGTTTTGTCGCGGTCTTCCACCTTCACGGGGACTTGGTAATATCCAGACTTCAGGTCAAGGGTGCTCATGACTGCAGCCTTTCCTGTAGCGTGCAAGAGATCGTCAATTCTAGGCATCGGGTACCGGTCTGGTACCGTCTTATCATTGATACGCCTGTAATCGATACACAACCTCACTCCTGACTCCTTCTTTGGCACCATCACCACGGGCGAAGCGTACGGTGAGTCACATGCTTCGATCACCCCCTGCGCCAGTAGCTTATTCACCTCCGTCTTCAAAATGGCTTGCTTGGCTGGTGGCATCCGATACGGTGGTGTAGCAACGGGTACCGAGTCTGTGAGACGTATGGAGTGTTCAGCAAACAGAGTCGGCTCACCCTCCTCCGCAAACACATCACTGAACTCCGCAAGGAGTTGGTTAACCTCCCTCTTCTGATTCTCGTCGAGCACCCCTCCCTCTTCTTCTCCTAGAGAGTGTGCTGCCAAGGCCGGAACTTCATCACGAGCTCGCGCCTTGGTTATGGGTTCTGCCTCGAAATTATACTGTTTCGAGCGATCGTTCATAAAATACCATTTGTTCAGGGGCACTAGCATTGCTATATTTGCACGTCGTACAAAGTCTATGCCTAGCAGCGTTTTGCTGTTAACATGCTCAGGCACTCCGATAAAGGTGTTCTGCACTATTCTGCCTTGTATATGCACTGCGCAAGTGAATGTGACACCTTCAACCTGCCTCTTGTCGCCGTCCGCCAGAATCATTATATAGGTCTTCTTCACATATGGGTACTTGACCTTGAATAGTCGCTGCAGAAGACGTTGCCCCGCTATGCTGTAGCGTGCTCCAGTGTCAGCGTGCGCAAGGCCTGTCAGTCCCATGACTCCTATCTTCAGTAAGGGTCTGGACAGGTCTGCTGTTCCTCGTTCCGCATTATTGTACAGAAGTTCGACTGAGGAAACGGGGAGATCTAGTGTTTCTTCTGAAGGATTCGTCCTTGCCCCGTTGTGAGGACATCGGCTTCTGATGTGTCCCTGCACTCCACATCCGTAGCAGACAAGTGGTTTAACCTCGCTACTCCTGCGCGTTTGATCCGTAGTGATCGCTGGCGTTTGCGTCTCCTGCGCAGCCTTCTTGCGACACTCATGCTCAGAATGTCCAAAGATCCGGCAGTACGCACATTTGGGTCTTGGCTTTGGTGCAGTCTTTTGGCGTGCGTTTGCTTCGCGCGGCTTTGGAGACGAGAATGTGTCCTCCCTAAGCAGCGCTTCTACATCACGTGCCCTGTCCAGCAGCACGTCAAAGCTTTCGACTGTATCTCGCGAGATATGTTTCCTGATATCTCGTCGCAGAAGACCATACACCATGTCTATCTGATGAGTCTCGTGCAGTGGTGGACTCGTTGGCAGCCGGGCAAATAATGCCCTAACTGAACTGACGAACATATCCGTAGACTCCTGGGGTCCTTGTTCGTGGGCGAATACATCTCTAAAGATCTGATAAGCGGGTTTCTTGTACCCGAAATTATGCCTCAGAGCATCCGTAGCTCTGTCCCATGTGGTTAGCGTAGCCTTCACTCCCTGATACCAGAGTGCGGCACGATCGGTGAGCATCATAGGCAAGCCCTTCAAGGCGTTGACATCGCTCACCCTTAAGCAATCTTTATAGACTGTTACAGCATCTATGAAAGCTTCTACGTTGTCTTCACTCCCAGAAAACCGTGAAGTGCATCCAGAGAAATTCGGTTCTACGCTCGGATATTCAGCCTGCACGCCCGATTGCGATGCAGATATCCTCAACATTCCATCAAGTAAGGCTTGAAACTGTTCGTTAGTCATAACAATGTTTGCAGCAGCTCCAGGCGGTGCGCTTGCGCCGTCCGCGAGTGACATCTCTGAGCCGGAACACTTGCACTCTCGCCACCTCAAGTTATATGGCTTACACGTAGTACAGTCTTTGTCCCGCGTAGCCGTTTTAGCGGCGTTTAGCACAGGATAACTCGCTATGGATTGCTAACACCGGGCTGTTTCACCTCGAAAATGTTAAAAGTTTGACAGCAACACTGAAATACGTCGGCAGCGTTGAACTTGTTTACATCGGCAACACTGATAAGTTCTACAAACGCAGCATTGAAATATTTAGCTCGGCGACACTGAAAAGTTCCACGAACGCAGTGTCGAAATATTTAACTCGGCAACACTGGAAAGTTCCACGAACGCAGTGTTGAAATATTTAGCTCGGCAACACTGAAAAGTTCCACGAACGCAGTGTCGAAATATTTAACTCGGCAACACTGGAAAGTTCCACGAACGCAGTGTTGAAATATTTAACTCGGCAACACTGGAAAGTTCCACGAACGCAGTGTTGAAATATTTAGCTCGGCAACACTGAAAAGTTCCACGAACGCAGTGTCGTACACCGGCAGGATCGACAGCGTTGTCCACCGGTAGGATCGGCAACTCGACTGTATACGGTGGGATCGGCAACGCAACCGTACACGGTGGGATCGGCAGCGTTGAGAATACCTAAGTTTGCAACACTGAATAGTTTCGTATCCGCAGAGCTGAAGATACGTTGTTGGCAACACTGAAAAGTTTCTTGAAACGGCAGCGTTGAAAATACTAAGTTGGCAGCACTGAAATACGTTACAGAATATCGATTGCCGGAGGGGATTCGTATTTAAATTTTAACGGTTATGTACGAGAATGAGAGTATCACCACAAAACAATAATCAATCTGATAAAATGGACCATACTCACAGGTTGCTTACGCAGATTTCGTGGAGATTGTCTTCTCAGGTACTCCTCTAGCGTGGCGATGACTTCCTTCCTAGCGAGCGTCAGCGATGAGACCATCGAAGCTCGTCGAAATCACTGCCCTTGTCCACGTTTACGCACGTAAAACTACACGTGAAAGTTTTTCACGGCTATTTCGACACTTCGGACCGTTTACAACAGTGCACTTGTACGAAAAATACTCCGCGAATTCGCCTGAAACATAACGGTAACTACCGTGAATGCCGATTAAAATTGCAGCCGGCCCCACGTTGGGCGCCAATTTTGTAGCCTCGAGAGAACTCCCTGGCGCCGAGAAAGTCTCGTCGAGAGGCCGTAGGTTCGATGCCTGCTGGCGAAATAACGACACATCGGAATAATACCGCTAAATTATATTAAAACAACACATAACAATAACAATTCCAATACAAAACCCAACCTTACAATTATCTCTACATTCTACCCTCGTGCTTCCATTAACTCTCTTAACCTACTGTCACTCTGTCTCTTCTTCTTCTTCTTTCTTCCTAACAACCTTGCCAACTTGAGGATCCGGCTACACACTCTGTATAATTACATTCCAACAACAGACCCGCCAATTTATATGTTTCAAATCGCAGCTTTGATGTTTTAAGAAGAACAACGATTCATGTTTTAAAGTAATTTTTATGGTTTTTCTTGAATTTTTTGCATCTTTACCTGTAATATTCAGTAGATTTTGTTAATAACACAAAATAGTTTGGTCTTTTGCCATTCTCTGATCACCAGTGGTACCCATTTTTTTTCTTTAAATGCTTATTTTTCTTTAAAGTTGCGCATCTGAATTTTGGTACGTAGGATACGTTTTATAGTAGAAACTTGCGTACCAAATTTCGTTGTCTTAGCTTTGTTATTTTTGAAGATACAAACATTTTCTAAAAAATAACCCAAAAATGTCCCAGAAAAAAAAACGCGTCTAAAACTTGGCTAACGAACTTATCCAGGCCAGTTACAAAATGAACGTACTTACCAAATTTTATCAAATTTAGTCCATTATTTTTTATTTATCGGTGTGACATATAGAAACATATAAAAATTGAAGCTGACCCTGGAATCGAATTCTACGGGGCCTAGTTCGCGCTCATTTGAATTTTTTTTCAAAATTTCAAAGTCGCTACACCACTCTTTAAATTCGAACACAAATTAAAACTATATATTTTTAAGTCAAAAGTTCAATATTTATTAATTTTAACGAAACTTTAGATTTTAACTTTTGGGGTAATTTTCGATAACCTATTGAATTAATTTTTTTGCCTACTATGTTTTTATGTTTGCTTCTATATATATTTTTGGATCACAGTGGCTTATTCGGTTTTTTTATTACAAATAATTACAAAATTTTATCCTCACCACAATTAAATGGACGATAGCTACATCGGTAACATTCAGTATATTTAACTGAATATTGAGTAAAATGTATTCTAAACCTGAGCACTATCAAATATCCAGTAATGGTATAAATTATTTGGCATGATAAGTTTTTTTTGGTATTATATTGATGCTGGAATGGCAACATTATGGTTGCTTGGTGTCGACCTACAATATATCAGGTCAATTGACGGCCCAATTGACTCTTAGTCAATTACCTTCCTATTCACTTCCCATTATCGCTCCGTTGAGAGCAAGCTCTATTTCTGCTCGGCGTTATATTTTTGTCCGATAATTTATAGAGAGTACTCTTCGTTTATTAGATTTATTCACATTAAGCTTGTTTGTAGCTACGGAATTCTCTAACTCAAATAGATGCGAGATCAGCAATTATTTTGCTTAACTTTGCTCTATATCGAATGAAAATTTTCTGTTTGACGGTGTGTTCCGTGAACTTAGCAACGTATTGATTTGGCGAAGTTTGGGTATAAATCTATGATAGTTGATTTAACTGAATCGACTATCGAAATTTCATCAGCATTTTGGTATTTAATTTAAAGTGACATCATGAGCATATCAGTAGAAAATGTGACACTTCAAAAGTATTTTTTCAATAGCAACAACAAAAGCACAACTATGTGGAAACCATTAACGAACTCACAGGAAGCAACCCGAAACGCCAAACTGAATACTCTGCCATAAATTCGTACCTACTTTTCAGACCGATTTGGTGTTTTTTCACATGTTGATGAAAATTTAATTGCTCATCTGCCTCCTGCAGTAGATAGAACATTTATTGATGACGTAACACCGCAAGTGAACACCCAATTCAAATTCTCACCTGCTACACAAGAGGATGTTCTGAATGCAAGAAATGCCCCCAAATCATCTAGTTGGAGTTGTTGGAAAACACCATTGATGCAGTGTTGACTGACATTTTCGAGAATGATGAGCATTATCTCGAAGATAACGGTTGGGGTAACGCAGGGAACAGTTCTTAGACCCATGCTGTATATTATCTATGTCAACACCGTACTTCAGTACATAGTCATCAATCATGGAAACACCCCTAATCCAGACAACAAAAGAATGGTCACCTCCTATGCTACCAACATTCTGATGAGTAGACCTGATGTTGAGTGCATTGTGATTGATACTGACGACCTTCAAAAGGTTTAACAACTGGGTCGATAAGAATAAACTTGGACTCAATAAGGATAAGACAGAATGCGTGCTTTTTAAGCCGCCAATATAAAATAAAAGATATGGGACAAGATGTAGAACTCTATGATCAAACCATATTAAGACCAATAAAATATATGGGACAAGACGTAGAACTGGATGGCCAAACCATACCCTTTCAGACTTTTACAAAGTTTCTGGACAGGGCGCTAAAATTGGGTATGCACATCGATGAACTCTGCCAACATGTTTTGGCAGTAGCTTAAATTATAGAGTCTGCGATTTATATTTTTTATTTAGCAAAATAAATAAAAAAAATAATTTTTCAGACAATTGGCTTTTTCTTATAAACTAATATTTTTTAATGATTTTCGTGAAAATAGTCCTAGCGGATTTTTGAAGTTACATTTTTTTTCTGGCAAATTTCAATAAACTCTTATAGTAAATGGTTTTAGCATATTTTCCTAAAAAAATTGGCGGATTTTCGAGTGAAAACGTTTTTCTAACTTTTTCAGCTAATTTCTGTAGACATTATTTTTCAGAGAATTTTTGTAGAAACATTGATTTTATCGTACAAAAAAAATTAATCTTGTGGTCTCTGTTGGTCTTGTGAAGGTAAAAATGCATATAACTCAATTCTCCATACACTTGAAACTTAAAAATTGGTAGGTGTGTACTGGTATATAAAGGCAGAGTTGTGCTAAAATAACTCTGCTATTTTCGAAGATACGAACACTTGCTGGAAGATTCTGTAAAATTTTCCAGAAAAACTGGTTCGGTCGGCTGGTCAGCGAACTTGTTTGAACAATTTACAAAAGGAAAGGACCTGCCAAATTTATATTCTCGTTAATCTCTTGGATTAGTTCGTTAGCTAACCCAAACAAACTGATTTTTCCCAAGAAAAAGTTTTTCTCCGAACTAATTCTTATTTTGTTATTTTTCATCATTTGAAACATATTTTTATGAAAATTAGCTACCATAACGCAGTAGCTGCGTCCAGAATTTTCATAATGAGTGATTGAATTACTATCTTAGTCAATTTATAAGAGCAAAACCCACTCCATTCACTGACAAACATTATTTGTTTTAGTAAATTTTGTATTAAATAAAAAACTCTTTAAATGAGCGCGAACTAGGACCCGCCGTAGAACACACGTTCGGGGTCAGTTTCAATTTATATATATATATATATATATATATATATATATATATATATATATATATATATATATATATATATATATATATATATATATATATATATGTACGTTATGTATGTATGTATCTATATAAAATATGGGCCAAGAAAAATTTTAGTTAAGACCATATTATGAACAAATCACATTGTATTATAAATGAGGCCATGGGCTGAAGGAACAGAAGGAAGAAATGGAAGTAAAAGTAATATTAATTGTAAAGTCACAATTTGAAGTTTATTAGATTTGGTATTCATTAAATTGTTAAACAATTTTCGATAACACTTTATAATTTGTTATTATACACCACACGTCTTATACTTCATGTATAGACATGTTGTGTAATTTAAGCAATAAATATAATTTATATAGGGTGGCGCATTGAAAACGAAACAAACCGATTTGCGCCCAGATAATTTTTTTTAAGAAACGCTGAAACACGTCAATTTTAATATTGAGGGGGACATGTTTTGACTTAAAACTCAACTTTGTCACATCAACCCCTTGAGGGTGGTGATAACAACCCTTATATTTTAAATAGGGAACATGGGTCGAGTGTTACATCATTTAAAAGCTCTTTCTTTTCTGAATTCAACACACTAATTTTTTTGGAAGTTTTGTCAACTCATTTAAAAATTATTCACAGTTGAAGATGCAAAAACGCATTTCACTCATTCCGATAAGAAATGTGCTGATAGTCAATGTTTTGTTGGTTTGTAAACAAAAAATTGACTATCAGCATATTTCTTATCGGAATGAGAGAAATGCGATTTATTATTTCAGTTTATCGGTCGGTTTAATACTTGATAGTACTACCGAAAATTAATTTCACAATGGTGTATTCTGTAGAAGAAAGAGTTGAAATAATTACTCTTTTTTCAAAAACGATGACTGTGCCAACCGTACCGCAATTTTTTTAAATGAACGATATCCGAACAGACATGTTAACAGAAAATACATTTTGGAGTTAGTTGCAAAGTTTCGACAAAGTGGTTCAGTAGCCAACAAAAAACGGGATGCTGAACGTGAATTTCCGGTTAGAAATGAGACTACTGAGATTGAAGTTTTAGGAGAAATTGCTGCAGACCCAACTTTGAGCACGAGAAAATTGGCCACTGTTTCAAACATCAAAAGAAGAACTATTCAGCGAATATTGAAGCATCATAAATTTCACCCGTATAAAATTCATCTTGTACAACAACTGAATGAAGATGATTTTGATCGGCGGCTGGAGTTTTGTGAAGTTATGACTGCACGAATAGCTGATAACGGGAACTTTCTGTTCAATATCGGTTTTTCACACGAGTGTACGTCTTTATTAAACTCTACAGTCAATTGTCATAATTGTCGTTATTGGGCAGATAATAATCCAAGAAATGTTCACGAAGTCCAGAATCAAACTTCACAAAAATTGAACGCCTGGACTGGCATTTTTGGAGACCGTTTAATCGGACCAATGTTTCTTGATGGCAATTTGAGTGGCGAAACGTATTTGGAGTTCCTAGAAGATATCGTTTACCCTCTACTAATTAACATTGTTGAAAATGATAATCGCTATCAAGAAAATCAATTAGCGTTTCAACAAGATGGAACTCCTCCGCATTTTTCACAGCGTGTTAGGGAGTTTTTGAACAGAGTTTCCAGAGCAATGGATTGGACGTAGAGGTGAGTGGCCCCTAGATCACCGGATTTAACTCCTTTAGACTTCTTTCTATGGGGCCATTTAAAGAGTAGAATTTTCGCAACAGAATCGGAGTCTGGAAGAATTACGACGACACATTGTTAAATATAGCCGTCTAATAACTCCACAAATGCTCCATAATGTCAGAGCTCGTTTTAAACAAAATTTGTACTTTTGTATGGAAGCTGGTGGTCAACAATTTGAACACTTACTTAACTGAATGAACATTTTTGAACGTTTGGTTTTGTTTTTTAGTTTTTTTCAACGAAAAATTGACTAATTAGTGCATTTCTTATCACAATGAATGAAATACGTTTTTGCAACCCCAACTGTGAATAATTTTTAAACGAGTTGATAAAACTTCCAAAAGAATTAGTGCGCTGAATTCAGAAAAGAAAGAGCTTTCAAATGATGTAACACTCGACCCATGTTCCCTATTTAAAATTACCCTAATGAAATTGGGCAGGTTCCTTCTTTTGTAAGTGGCTTGGAAGCTCGTTAGCAAATAAAATCAGACCCTTTTTTCCGCGAAGATTTCGAGTTTTTTTTTTCAGAAAATGTTTGTATCTCGTAAAGTAACAAATATGTAAGGTTTATATTAATATAGAAAGTAAACTACATACCAAAATTTGGATTTCTAAGTTAACGAAAAAAAAGTATAGGCATTTAGTGAAAAAAAAATTTACTGCCAGTGGGAGACGTAGGAGAGTAGGAGGGCACAAGACCAAAAGATTTGTGTGCTAAACAAAATCTATTAAATACTAGAGACAAACATAATTTTTCTTCGCACATATATGATTTTCGTAAAACATTTGCGAAATCATTTCTATGAAAATTCCGCTACCATATCGCATTTGCTGCGTCCAGACTTTTTGTATACGCTTATACCTGCAGTGAGTTGGATAATTATTTTTATTTATTACATTTCACCACAGAAAACTCGAGTAGTCGTAATATAACTTTAATAGCTACTTAGATTCCTATCATCAGTTTCACGCCTGAATTCCATTAAGTAACTGATAAAAATAATGTTGCTGCAAAAATCTATGTGAAACGATGTTTAAAAACTGTCATACAATTTTATCATTAAATTAAATCATTAAGGAAATTTGTTATCTTTTTTTGACCATTTCACATCACCAGTTATATACGATGTGGATTGCTAGATTCGATTTTTAGTTGAATGTTCTTCGAAAAAATTCACTGAAGGGAAAAAAGTTTTTCAAATGAGCGCGATTTATATATATATATATATATATATATATATATATATATATATATATATATATATATATATATATATATATATATATATATGATGGTTGGGGCGCGCGCGCGTGTGTGTGTGTATCACACCGTTAACTCAAAAAATAATGGGCCAATTTTGATAAAATTTCGCATGTACCTTGCTTTTAAGTGGATTGGATAAGTTCGTTAGTCAGGAAAAATTCTACTCCAAAAATAAAAACAAAGTTATGGTAATCAAATTTGGTACACAAGTTTATGACATTAAAAGGAAACTTATACCAAAATATAGATTTCTATGTTACAGAAAAAAAAGTTATGAAAAAATATTTGGTGTCAGATCATTTCTATGAAAATGCACTACCATAACTGCGTCCAGACTTTTTTTAAGTCCAAGAGATTTGACTTGAAAATACCTTATTCGTTCCTGTTACTACAAAAACATGAATTTCATTTAAAAAGTCATTTGTATCCAATTGCTTGCGTAATCTCTTCATTATCTTGTAATTAATAAGATGGCATGGACAGCAAATAAATCTAGAGAAGCTGAGGAGAAGTAATCAACCACAGTATGAGTCTTCGAGTGGGTTGACCTTATTAAAGCAATTCTTTTGTTTGCCAGAAATTCGATATCGGCACGTTGAAGATAAGGATGAGTATGGGTAACGACTTCGCCGACAAGGAAGTAATCTGTAGGTCTAATGGCTTGTACACGTGTCTTAAGGGAAACAAAAGCTTAGGAAAACAAGAAACCTATGTTATATTTCCTACTGGATAGAAAGTAAACAACTATATACATTTGATTTTAGTCCTGTTTATTTGCACACATAAATAAATAAATACTAGGTATTGGTGGTTGCACCACAGCTTATGAATCAATATCGCGCTGAAAGAACCGTGTAAAATTTTATTTAATATTTTTTGGATTATTATAGTTTTATCATAAAAAAGGCTGGACGCAGCAAGTGCGTTATAGTAGCGAATTCTCATAAAAATCTTCCAAATATGTAAGATAATCGAAAAGTAAAAAAATTGTATCTCTGAAAACAATACATTTGGTGTGATGAAATTTCGTACACATGTTGCCTTTATAAAGTTTTTGTCACATACCAAAGTTAGATTATATTGATTAAAAGAAAATTAGTTTATTAGACATTGAAAAAGTTGATGAAAATGCGGTACCAAAACGCACTTACGGCATCCGAGCTATTAATAACAGTTGCATATACTCTGTCCGTTTATCGATTTATTATTGACTAGCCAGAGGAATTGTTTTAAATTTATTTTGTTAAGTACAAAATTCTAACACATACAAATCACAAAGTCGACAATTTAAACTGGTGCTAGAAAATCACAGTAAGGGTCTATTTTAAATAAATTTTCTGAAAATATTTAAAATGAAGAACGACAGCTATTGATATAGAAATGGCACACTTCTCTCAATGTTTGTTGTCCAAACCCGCCTTCGTTTTATCATGTTTGTTTAAATATTACCAATTATCACGTCACAAGTTTGACTTTCTAGAAAAAAATCATAAAATTTTGAAAGCATTTTTTTGTTGCTATTTTTGGATCTTTCTACACCAAAAAACTTAATCTATGTCTGTATAATCAATACATTTTGTTAATCACGTATACGGTCTTGTGATTTTATTTTTAAATGGTGAATAAAAACCTCTAAAGAAGGTCATTAACGCCCAAATGCTTGTACAAAAGTTCTCTAGCAAGTAATATGACTTTTAAAATTTTTCTTTCCTATTTTCTTATTTTTAAAGAGTGGTTAAGCAATTAAATTAAACAAATACACATTTTATTTAGGTTATTATTTTTCCAATATAACCACCTTACAATAGATGTTCCAAGTTATCGCCGTGTTGTTGAACGCAAAATCTCGCTCGACGTATCCATGGGTTGGAAAAACTTACAAGGTCTACATTTGGCCTTCGAATTGCTGTCGCAGCTGCTTCAACGCGATTACAAAGAATATCTGAATCAATTATATCGTTTGCGTATATCATGATCTTCATAAGACCCCATAAATAAAAGTCTAGGGGGTTAAGGTCGAGTGACTGTGGAGGTCATGGAACAGGACCAC
Source organism: Tillus elongatus (assembly GCA_964006375.1). Taxonomy (NCBI): domain Eukaryota; kingdom Metazoa; phylum Arthropoda; class Insecta; order Coleoptera; family Cleridae; genus Tillus; species Tillus elongatus. The sequence goes on along the minus strand of OZ023263.1, from coordinate 109,211,044 downwards.
CTCGTCCAGTCCATTTATTTTCGAATACATTCTCCAGATGTTGGCGAACTAAACGATTAAAATGCGGCGACGCGCCATCTTAAAAATAAACACATTTGTTGAGGTACATTCAAATGTACTCCTTCTAGGAGTTCTGGCAAATGATTTTGCAAAAAAAAGATAATCATTTCCAGTCAGTTGGTGTGGCAACACAAAGAGCCAATAAGTTGTCCGTTTACCGCGTTCACCCCGAACCTTTGCTGGAAATGTGTACGATGAACAGCATATGGGTTTTCAACTGCCCGGATGAGTATTGTGACTGTTGTTGATGCCGTTACGTATAAACGTTGCTTCATCTGTTACCAACAGAATGGAAAAAAAAGTTTGGCACTTCAGCATGTTTTTGCAAAAACCATTGGCAGAAATGCAAATGTAAAGAATGACCTGCAAGTTGAAATTCTTGTACTTTTTGTACTTGAAAAGGATACGATTGATTTTCGCGCAGTGTTCGCCAGATAATTTTATTTGAAACACCGACTAGCGAGATAATACTCGAGTACTACTGGAAGGATCCTCTTCAATAAGGTTTAATACTTCTTCTTCGGCATCGAAAATGTGTTGGTGTTGGCTAGGTGCACCATCCGACCTCGACGTGTTTGCAGTACACCAGTTTCTCATGCACGGAGTACTAGAGCAGTGATTTTTTGTGGAATCGGGGTTAGTCTGTTAGGATACCGCTCAGAATATAATCGGCTTGTAGCAGCAGAATTCTGGTGTACTTCCCCATAAATTGACAATATGTCAACGTATTCAGTATTAGCACGATATACAGTTTTTACGTTCCTTCTTAAGACTTATTTGTAAGAATTTATGCCACACAAACTGTGCAGTTACAACTACTGAAATAGCTTGACATATCCGAAAAGTTATTGGCATCAGCCTACTTACTGTTTGAATTCATCTTTACTTTGGCTTTAACAACACGGCGATAAGCTCGAAGATCCATTGTAAGGTGGTTGTATTGAAAAAAATGAGAATTTAAATAAAATGTGTATTTGTTTAACTAAATTTAATTGTTTAATCACCACTCAAAAATAAGAAAAAAAAATAAAAGAAAAATTTAAAGAGCCATATCTCACTTATTAGACAACTTTTGTTAAGGCATTTTAGCGTTTGTGCACTTATTTTAAGGTGTTTAATTACAATACCGTAAACACGCTGTATTATTTTGCTATTTTGACGGCCTTTGACCTCCAGTTCGACCCAGTTTTTATCTTTAAATATTTGTCACTTATATTTTTCTAAAAGCTATAGATCTAAATTTGGTACATGGTATACGCTATATATGAGCAACTTGCGTACCAAATTTGGTTAATATATCTTTGCCATTTTCGAAGGTACAAAAAATTTCCCAAAGGAAACAAAATTGTCCTGGAAATACTAGTGGGATTTTTCTGTCTAACAAACTTTTCCAAGTCATCTATCAAAGGAACACGGGTGCGTACTTTCAATAAAATCGGTTTATTTATTTGTTGCGTAGTTGTGGTGACACATAAATAAATAAATAAATAAATAAATATATATATATATATATATATATATATATATATATATATATATATATATATATATATATATATATATATATATATATATATATACTAGCCCACCACATAAGCCACGGGCTTTCACGGCTATATTTTTCGTTATTTCGAATTTATTTCAAACGGAGATTGCGTAGGTTGAAAAGGACTACAACCTTAAATTATTTCCAAATATACAGGCTGATCTAAAAAAGTATGACACCTCAAAGTTATGTTTTTTCCTATGGAACACCCGGTATTTGACAACGTTTTTGAATTATATAGGAAACATAAGGTTCACTTACTCCAAGGATACCTATTCCTATTATTACGATTTCCTAGATATCTGCATTTTTCGACGAATGTGAGGTTTTCGAAAAAAATCATCTCCATTGTCAGATGATACTGGCTTTTGATGGTGGATTTGGTACTTCATATGATACTAGGGTTCCATATGCCCAAGTGCAGCGGTTCTGGCCCTATTCATACTTTTATTATTGTTTACACATGCCAAATTGACAGCCTGTATTTTATAGGCTAATCTAAAGCGATACTCGATTGCCTTAAAAACTATATGAGGCTTTCTTATGGCTCACTGTCACCGTTTTTGTATAGATAAGACTTTGCTCTTGATAACAAATTCTCTGCATCGGATATTGAATCAACGACTTGATTTCTGTATGTGGGCATTAGAGATGTTGTGTGAGGATGAACACTTTTTCGATTATGTGCTGTTTAGAGACGAATCGGCTTCCCATAGTAACGGCTTGGTAAACAGACAGACATAATTTTCATTACTACGCTGATGAAAAATCCACAATTTTGCCGCAGTATTAACCGTCAGAATCATTGATTTATTAATTTCTGTGGTGGAATATTAGGGTCAAGCGTAATAGGTACTTAGTTTTTTAATTGACAACTAATGGAGATGTGTT